>JAEOAD010002621.1:0-124745 GCA_036365145.1 Orientallactaga sibirica | reverse complement strand
AGAAAGTAGGAAAGTTTGAACTTGCTGCACTCAACCTTCTTCGTAGGAAAGCAAGTGATTCCTAGAATCGAACTAGCTCATTTCACACAGTACAGTGTTCGGTAATGAAGATGTTTGTTTTGTAAACAAACTATTTTAGAAATGAGGCCAATCTACTACGTTGTGCATCTCTTCAGATTACATTAACAAGGAAAGTTTGAACTTGCTGCACTCAACCTTCTTTGTAGGAAAGCAACTGATTCCTAGAACCGGATGAGCTTATTTCACACAGTACCATGTTCGGAAATGAAGATGTTTGTTTTCTCAACAAAGTACTTTACAAATGAGGCGAATGTTCTACCTTGGCCATCTTTTGAGATTACATTAACAAGGAAAGTTTGAACCTGCTGCTCTCAACCTTCTTCGTAGAAATTAAACTGATTCATAGAAGCGAATTAACTTATTTCACACAGTACAGTGTTCGGTACTGAAGATGTTTCTTTTCTAAAGAAACTACTTTAGAAATGAGGCCAATCTACTACGTTGTGCATCTTTTCAGATTACATTAACAAGTAAAGTTTGAACTTGGTGCACTTAACCTTCTTCGTAGAAATTAAACTGATTCCTAGAAGCGAATTAACTTATTTCACACAGTACAGTGTTCCGTAATGAAGATATTTGTTTTCTAAATAAACTCCTTTAGAAATGAGGCGAATCCACTAACTTGTACATCTTGTTAGATTACACAAAGTAGGAAAGTTTGAACTTGCTGCACTCAACCTTCTTCGTAGGAAAGCAAGTGATTCCTAGAATCGAACTAGCTCATTTCACATAGTACAGTGTTCGGTAATGAAGATGTTTGTTTTCTAAACAAACTATTTTAGAAATGAGGCCAATCTACTAAGTTGTGAATCTTTTCAGATTACATTAACAAGGAAAGTTTGAACTTGCTGCACTCAAGCTTCTTTGTAGGAAAGCACCTGATTCCTAGAACCGAATTAACTTATTTCACACAGTACAGTGTTCGGTACTGAAGATGTTTGTTTTCTAAAGAAACTAATTTAGAAATGATGCGAATCCACTTACTTGTACATCTTGTTAGATTACACAAACTAGGAAAGTTTGAACTTCCTGCACTCAACCATCTTCGTAGAAATTAAACTGACTCCTAGAAGCGAATTAACTCATTTCACACAGTACAGTGTTCAGTACTGAAGATGTTTCATTTCTAAAGAAACTTCTTTAGAAATGAGGCCAATCTCCTAAGTCCTGCATCTTTTTAGGTTACATTAACAAGGAAAGTTTGAACTGGCTACATTCAACCTTCTTTGTAGGAAAGCAACTGAATTCTAGAACTAAATTAGCTTTGTTCACACAGTACAATGTTCGGCAATGAAGATGTTTGTTTTCTCAACAAACTGCTTTACCAATGAGGCAAATCTACTATCTTGGACATCTTTTCAGACCACCTTAACAAGGAAAGTTTGAACTTGCTAAACTCAACCATTTTCATAGAAAGTAAACTGATTCCTAGAACTGAATTAGCTCATTTCACAAAGTACAAATTTGGCAATTTAGGTTTGTTTTCTAAAGAAACTACTTTAGAAATGAGGCGAATCTACTACCTTGGACATCTTTTTAGATTACATTAACAAGGAAAGTTTGAAGTTGTTGCACTCAACCTTCTTTGTAGGAAAGCAACTGATTCCTAGAACCGAATGAGCTTATTTCACACAGTACAATGTTCGGCAATAAAGATGTTAATTTTCTCAACAAACTACTTTACAAATGAGGCGAATCTACTAACTTGGCCATCTTTTTAGATTACATTAACAAGGAAAGTTTGAACTTGCTGCACTCAACCTTCTTCGTAGAAATTAAACTGATTCCTAGAAGCGAATTAACTTATTTCACACAGTACAGTGTTCGGTACTGAAGATGTTTCTTTTCTAAAGAAACTACTTTAGAAATGAGGCGATTCCACTAACTTGTACATCTTGTTAGATTACACAAAGCATGAAAGTTTGAACTTGCTGCACTCAACCTTCTTCGTAGGAAAGCAAGTGATTCCTAGAATCGAACTAGCTCATTTCACATAGCACAGTGTTCGGTAATGAAGATGTTTGTTTTCTAAACAAACTACTTTAGAAATGAGGCCAATCTACTAAGTTGTGCATCTTTTCAGATTACATTAACAAGGAAAGTTTGAACTTGCTGCACTCAACCTTCTTTGTAGGAAAGCCACTGATTCCTAGAACCGAATGAGCTTATTTCACACAGTACAATGTTCGGCAATGAAGTTGTTTGTTTTCTCAACAAACTACTTTACAAATGAGTCGAATCTACTAACTTGGCCATCTTTTTAGATTAAATTAACAAGGAACATTTAAACTTGCTGCACTCAACCTTATTTGTAGAAAAGCAACTGATTCCTAGATCCTCATTAGCTTATTTCACACTGTACAATGTTCGGTAATGAAGATGTTTGTTTTCTCAACAAACTACTTTACAAATCAGGCGAAATCTTCTAATTGGCCATCATTTGAGATTACATTAAAAGGAAAGTTTGACCTTGCTGCACTCAACCTTCTTCGTAGGAAAGCAAGTGATTCCTAGAATCGAACTAGTTCATTTCACATAGTACAGTGTTCGGTAATGAAGATGTTTGTTTTCTAAACAAACTACTTTAGAAATGAGGCCAATCTACTAAGTTGTGCATCTTTTCAGATTACATTAACAAGGAAAGTTTGAACTTGCTGCACTCAACCTTCTTTGTCGGAAAGCAACTGATTCCTAGAACCGAATGAGCTTATTTCACACAGTACAATGTTCGGCAATGAAGATGTTTGTCTTCTCAACAAAGTACTTTACAAATGAGGCGAATCTTCTAACTTGGCCATCTTTTCTATTACATTAACAAGGAAAGTTTGAACCTGCTGCAGTTCACCTTCTTCGTAGAAATTAAAGTGATTCCTAGAAGCGAATTAACTTATTTCACACAGTACAGTGTTCGGTACTGAAGATGTTTCTTTTCTAAAGAAACTACTTTAGAAATGATGCCAATCTACTAACTTGTGCATCTTTTAAGATTACATTAACAAGGAAAGTTTGAACTTGCTGCACTCAACCTTCTTTGTAGGAAAGCAACTGATTCCTAGAACCGAATGAGCTTATTTCACACAGTACAATGTACGGCAATGAAGATGTTTGTTTTCTCAACAAACTACTTTACAAATGAGTTGAATCTACTAACTTGTCCATCTTTTTAGATACATTAACAAGGAAAGTTTGAAGTTGCTGCCCTCAACCTTCTTTGTAGGAAAGCAACTGATTCCTAGAACCGAATGAGCTTATTTCACACAGTACAATGTTCGGCAATGAAGATGTTTGTTTTCTCAACAAACTACTTTACAAATGAGTCGAATCTCCTAACTTGGCCATCCTTTTAGATTACATTAACAAGGAAAGTTTGAACTTGCTGCACTCAACCTTCTTCGTAGGAAAGCAAGTGATTCCTAGAATCGAACTAGCTCATTTCACATAGTAGTGTTCGGTAATGAAGATGTTTGTTTTCTAAACAAACTGCTTTAGAAATGAGGCCAATCTACTAAGTTGTGCATCTTTTCAGATTACATTAACAAGGAAAGTTTGACCTTGCTGCACTCAACCTTCTTCGTAGAAATTAAACTGATTCCCAGAAGCGAATTAACTTATTTCACACAGTACAGTGTTCGGAACTGAAGATGTTTCTTTTCTAAAGAAACTACTTTAGAAATGAGGCCAATGTACTAAGTTGTGCATCTTTTTGAGATTACATTAACAAGGAAAGTTTGAACTTGCTGCACTCAACCTTCTTTGTGTAGAAAGCAACTGATTCCTAGAACCGAATGAGCTTATTTCACACAGTACAATGTTTGGCAATGAAGATGTTTGTTTTCTCAACAAACTGGTTTACAAATGAGGCGAACCTACTAACTTGGCCATCTTTTTAGATTACAGTAACAAGGAAAGTTTGAACTTGCTGCACTCAACCTTCTTTTTAGGAAAGCAACTGATTCCTAGAACCGAATGAGCTTATTTCACACAGTACAATGTTCGGCAATGAAGATGTTTGTTTTCTCAACAAACTACTTTACAAAATGAGTCGAATCTACTAACTTGGCCATCTTTTTAGATTACATTAACAAGGAAAGTTTGAACTTGCTGCACTCAACCTTCTTTGTAGGAAAGCACCTGATTCCTAGAACCGAATTAACTTATTTCACACAGTACAAGTGTTCGGTAATGAAGATGTTTCTTTTCTAAAGAAACTACTTTAGAAATGAGGCGAATCCACTAACTTGTACATCTTGTTAGATTACATTAAGTAGGAAAGTTTGAACTTGCTGCACTCAACCTTCTTCGTAGGAAAGCAAGTGATTCCTAGAATCGAACTAGCTCATTTCACACAGTACAGTGTTCGGTAATGAAGATGTTTGTTTTCTAAACAAACTATTTTAGAAATGAGGCCAATCTACTAACTTGTGCATCTTTTCAGATTACATTAACAAGGAAAGTTTGAACTTGCTGCACTCAACCTTCTTTGTAGGAAAGCAAGTGATTCCTAGAACCGAATGAGCTTATTTCACACAGTACAATGTTCGACAATGAAGATGTTTGTTTTCTCAACAAACTACTTTACAAATGAGGCGAATATACTAACTTGGCCATCTTTTTAGATAACATTAACAAGGAAAGTTTGAACTTGCTGCTCTCAACCTTCTTTGTAGGAAAGCAACTGATTCCTAGAACCGGATGAGCTTATTTCACACAGTACCATGTTCGGCAATGAAGATGTTTGTTTTCTCAACAAAGTACTTTACAAATGAGGCGAATGTTCTACCTTGGCCATCTTTTGAGATTACATTAACAAGGAAAGTTTGAACATGCTGCACTCAACCTTCTTCGTAGAAATTAAACTGATTCCTAGAAGCGAATTAACTTATTTCGCACAGTACAGTGTTCGGTACTGAAGATGTTTCTTTTCTAAAGAAACTACTTTAGTAATGAGGCCCATCTACTACGTTGTGCATCTTTTCAGATTACATTAACAAGGAAAGTTTGAACTTGGTGCACTTAACCTTCTTCGTAGAAATTAAACTGATTCCTAGAACCGAATTAACTTATTTCACACAGTACAGTGTTCCGTAATGAAGATGTTTGTTTTCTAAATAAACTCCTTTAGAAATGAGGCCAATCCACTAACTTGTACATCTTGTTAGATTACATTAACAAGGAAAGTTTGAACTTGCTGCACTCAACCTTCTTTGTAGGAAAGCAAGTGATTCCTAGAATCGAACTGAGCTTATTTCACATAGTACAGTGTTCGGTAATGAAGATGTTTGTTTTCTAAACAAACTATTTTAGAAATGAGGCCAATCTACTAAGTTGTGAATCTTTTCAGATTACATTAACAAGGAAAGTTTGAACTTGCTGCACTCAACCTTCTTTGTAGGAAAGCACCTGATTCCTAGAACCGATTAACTTATTTCACACAGTACAGTGTTCGGTACTGAAGATGTTTGTTTTCTAAAGAAACTAATTTAGAAATGATGCGAATCCACTGACTTGTACATCTTGTTAGATTACACAAACTAGGAAAGTTTGAACTTCCTGCACTCAACCATCTTTGTAGAAATTTAACTGACTTCTAGAAGCGAATTAACTCATTTCACACAGTACAGTGTTCAGTACTGAAGATGTTTCATTTCTAAAGAAACTACTTTAGAAATGAGGCCAATCTACTAAGTCCTGCATCTTTTAGGTTACATTAACAAGGAAAGTTTGAACTGGCTTCATTCAACCTTCTTTGTAGGAAAGCAACTGAATTCTAGAACTAAATTAGCTTTGTTCACACAGTACAATGTTCGGCAATGAAGATGTTTGTTTTCTCAACAAACTACTTTACCAATGAGGCAAATCTACTATCTTGGACATCTTTTCAGACCACATTAACAAGGAAAGTTTGAACTTGCTAAACTCAACCATTTTCATAGAAAGTAAACTGATTCCTAGAACTGAATTAGCTCATTTCACAAAGTACAAATTTGGCAATTTAGGTTTGTTTTCTAAAGAAACTACTTTAGAAATGAGGCGAATCTACTAACTTGGCCATCTTTTTAGATTACATTAACAAGGAAAGTTTGAACTTGCTGCACTCAACCTTCTTTGTAGGAAAGCAACTGATTCCTAGAACCGAATGAGCTTATTTCACACAGTACAATGTTCGGCAATGAAGATGTTTGTTTTCTCAACAAACTACTTTACAAATGAGTCAAATCTACTAACTTGGCCATCTTTTTAGATTACATTAACAAGGAAAGTTTGAACTTGCTGCACTCAACCTTCTTTGTAGGAAAGCAACTGATTCCTAGATCCTCAATGAGCTTATTTCACACAGTACAATGTTCGGTCAATGAAGATGTTTGTTTTCTCAACAAAGTACTTTACAAATGAGGCGAATCTTCTAACTTGGCCATCTTTTGAGATTACATTAACAAGGAAAGTTTGAACTTGCTGCACTCAACCTTCTTCGTAGGAAAGCAAGTGATTCCTAGAATCGAACTAGCTCATTTCACATAGTACAGTGTTCGGTAATGAAGATGTTTGTTTTCTAAACAAACTACTTTAGAAATGAGGCCAATCTACTAAGTTGTGCATCTTTTCAGATTACATTAACAAGGAAAGTTTGAACTTGCTGCACTCAACCTTCTTTGTAGGAAAGCAACTGATTCCTAGAACCGAATGAGCTTATTTCACACAGTACAATGTTCGGCAATGAAGATGTTTGTTTTCTCAACAAAGTACTTTACAAATGAGGCGAATCTTCTAACTTGGCCATCTTTTTAGATTACATTAACAAGGAAAGTTTGAACTTGCTGCACTCAACCTTCTTCGTAGAAATTAAACTGATTCCTAGAAGCGAATTAACTTATTTCACACAGTACAGTGTTCGGTACTGAAGATGTTTCTTTTCTAAAGAAACTACTTTAGAAATGAGGCCAATCTACTAACTGTGCATCTTTTTAGATTACATTAACAAGGAAAGTTTGAACTTGCTGCACTCAACCTTCTTTGTAGGAAAGCAACTGATTCCTAGAACCGAATGAGCTTATTTCACACAGTACAATGTTCGGCAATGAAGATGTTTGTTTTCTCAACAAACTACTTTACAAATGAGTTGAATCTACTAACTTGGCCATCTTTTTAGATTACATTAACAAGGAAAGTTTGAACTTGCTGCACTCAACCTTCTTTGTAGGAAAGCAATTGATTCCTAGAACCGAATGAGCTTATTTCACACAGTACAATGTTCGGCAATGAAGATGTTTTTTTTCTCAAAAAAGTACTTTACAAATGAGTCGAATCTTCTAACTTGGCCATCTTTTTAGATTACATTAACAAGGAAAGTTTGAACTTGCTGCACTCAACCTTCTTTGTAGGAAAGCAAGTGATTCCTAGAATCGAACTAGCTCATTTCACATAGTACAGTGTTCGGTAATGAAGATGTTTGTTTTCTAAACAAACTACTTTAGAAATGAGGCCAATCTACTAAGTTGTGCATCTTTTCAGATTACATTAACAAGGAAAGTTTGAACTTGCTGCACTCAACCTTCTTTGTAGAAAAGCAAACTGATTCCTAGAAACCGAATTAACTTATTTCACACAGTACAGTGTTCGGTACTGAAGATGTTTCTTTTCTAAAGAAACTACTTTAGAAATGAGGCCAATCTACTAAGTTGTGCATCTTTTGAGATTACATTAACAAGGAAAGTTTGAACTTGCTGCACTCAACCTTCTTTGTAGGAAAGCAACTGATTCCTAGAACCGAATGAGCTTATTTCACACAGTACAATGTTCGGCAATGAAGATGTTTGTTTTCTCAACAAACTACTTTACAAATGAGTTGAATCTACTAACTTGGCCATCTTTTTAGATTACATTAACAAGGAAAGTTTGAACTTGCTGCACTCAACCTTCTTTGTAGGAAAGCAACTGATTCCTAGAACCGAATGAGCTTATTTCACACAGTACATTGTTCGGCAATGAAGATGATTGTTTTCTCAACAAACTACTTTACAAATGAGGCGAATCTACTAACTTGGCCATCTTTTTAGATTACATTAACAAGGAAAGTTTGAACTTGCTGCACTCAACCTTCTTTGTAGAAATTAAACTGATTCCTAGAACCGAATTAACTTATTTCACACAGTACAGTGTTCGGTAATGAAGATGTTTCTTTTCTAAAGAAACTACTTTAGAAATGAGGCGAATCTTCTAACTTGTACATCTTTTTAGATTACATTAACAGGAAAGTTTGAACTTGCTGCACTCAACCTTCTTCGTAGGAAAGCAAGTGATTCCTAGAATCGAACTAGTTTATTTCACACAGTACAGTGTTCGGTAATGAAGATGTTTGTTTTCTAAACAAACTACTTTAGAAATGAGGCCAATCTACTAAGTTGTGCATCTTTTCAGATTACATTAACAAGGAAAGTTTGAACTTGCTGCACTCAACCTTCTTTGTAGGAAAGCAACTGATTCCTGGAACCGAATGAGCTTATTTCACACAGTACAATGTTTGGCAATGAAGATGTTTGTTTTCTCAACAAAGTACTTTACAAATGAGGCGAATCTTCTAACTTGGCCATCTTTTGAGATTACATTAACAAGGAAAGTTTGAACTTGCTGCACTCAACCTTCTTCGTAGAAAATTAAACTGATTCCTAGAAGCGAATTAACTTATTTCACACAGTACAGTGTTAGGTACTGAAGATGTTTCTTTTCTAAAGAAACTACTTTAGAAATGAGGCGAATCCACTAACTTGTACATCTTGTTAGATTACATTAACAAGGAAAGTTTGAACTTTGCTGCACTCAACCTTCTTTGTAGGAAAGCAAGTGATTCCTAGAATTGAACTAGCTCATTTCACTTAGTATAGTGTTCGGTAATGAAGATGTTTGTTTTCTAAACAAACTACTTTAGAAATGAGGCCAATCTACTAAGTTGTGCATCTTTTCAGATTACA
This sequence comes from Orientallactaga sibirica, assembly GCA_036365145.1. Classification (NCBI taxonomy): domain Eukaryota; kingdom Metazoa; phylum Chordata; class Mammalia; order Rodentia; family Dipodidae; genus Orientallactaga; species Orientallactaga sibirica. Next base: position 115,698 of record JAEOAD010002621.1, on the reverse strand, counting down.
TTAACAAGGAAAGTTTGAACTTGCTGCACTCAACCTTCTTTGTAGGAAAGCAACTGATTCCTAAAACCGAATGAGCTTATTTCACACAGTACAATGTTCGGCAATGAAGATGTTTGTTTTCTCAACAAAGTACTTTACAAATGAGTTGAATCTTCTAACTTGGCCATCTTTTGAGATTACATTAACAAGGAAAGTTTGAACTTGCTGCACTCAACCTTCTTCGTAGAAATTAAACTGATTCCTAGAAGCGAATTAACTTATTTCACACAGTACAGTGTTCGGTACTGAAGATGTTTCTTTTCTAAAGAAACTACTTTAGAAATGAGGCGATTCCACTAACTTGTACATCTTGTTAGATTACACAAAGTAGGAAAGTTTGAACTTGCTGCACTCAACCTTCTTCGTAGGAAAGCAAGTGATTCCTAGAATCGAACTAGCTCATTTCACACAGTACAGTGTTCGGTAATGAAGATGTTTGTTTTCTAAACAAACTACTTTAGAAATGAGGCCAATCTACTAAGTTGTGCATCTTTTTTAGATTACATTAACAAGGAAAGTTTGAACTTGCTGCACTCAACCTTCTTTGTAGGAAAGCAACTGATTCCTAGAACCGAATGAGCTTATTTCACACAGTACAATGTTCGGCAATGAAGATGTTTGTTTTCTCAACAAAGTACTTTACAAATGAGGCGAATCTTCTAACTTGGCCATCTTTTTAGATTACATTAACAAGGAAAGTTTGAACTTGCTGCACTCAACCTTCTTCGTAGAAATTAAACTGATTCCCAGAAGCGAATTAACTTATTTCACACAGTACAATGTTCGGCAATGAAGATGTTTGTTTTCTCAACAAACTACTTTACAAATGAGGCGAATCTACTAACTTGGCCATCTTTTTAGATTACATTAACAAGGAAAGTTTGAACTTGCTGCACTCAACCTTCTTTGTAGGAAATCAACTGATTCCTAGAACCGAATGAGCTTATTTCACACAGTACAATGTTCGGCAATGAAGATGTTTGTTTTCTCAACAAACTACTTTACAAATGAGGCGAATCTTCTAACTTGGCCATCTTTTTAGATTACATTAACAAGGAAAGTTTGAACTTGCTGCACTCAACCTTCTTCGTAGAAATTAAACTGATTCCTAGAAACCGAATTAAGCTTATTTCACACAGTACAGTGTTCGGTAATGAAGATGTTTCTTTTCTAAAGAAACTACTTTAGAAATGAGGCCAATCTACTACGTTGTGCATCTTTTCAGATTACATTAACAAGGAAAGTTTGAACTTGCTGCACTCAACCTTCTTTGTAGGAAAGCAACTGATTCCTAGAACCGAATGAGCTTATTTCACACAGTACAATGTTCGGCAATGAAGATGTTTGTTTTCTCAACAAACTACTTTACAAATGAGGCGAATGTTCTAACTTGGCCATCTTTTTAGATTACATTAACAAGGAAAGTTTGAACTTGCTGCACTCAACCTTCTTTGTAGAAATTAAACTGATTCCTAGAAGCGAATTAACTTATTTCACACAGTACAGTGTTCGGTACTGAAGATGTTTCTTTTCTAAAGAAACTACTTTAGAAATGAGGCCAATCTACTATGTTGTGCATCTTTTTAGATTACATTAACAAGGAAAGTTTGAACTTGCTGCACTCAACCTTCTTTGTAGGAAAGCAACTGATTCCTAGAAACCGATTGAGCTTATTTCACACAGTACAATGTTCGGCAATGAAGATGTTTGTTTTCTCAACAAACTACTTTACAAATGAGTCCAATCTACTAACTTGGCCATCTTTTTAGATTACATTAACAAGGAAAGTTTGAACTTGCTGCACTCAACCTTCTTTGTAGGAAAGCACCTGATTCCTAGAACCGAATTAACTTATTTCACACAGTACAGTGTTCGGTACTGAAGATGTTTGTTTTCTAAAGAAACTAATTTAGAAATGATGCGAATCCACTAACTTGTACATCTTGTTAGATTACACAAACTAGGAAAGTTTGAACTTCCTGCACTCAACCATCTTCGTAGAAATTAAACTGACTCCTAGAAGCGAATTAACTCATTTCACACAGTACAGTGTTCGGTACTGAAGATGTTTCATTTCTAAAGAAACTTCTTTAGAAATGAGGCCAATCTCCTAAGTCCTGCATCTTTTTAGGTTACATTAACAAGGAAAGTTTGAACTGGCTACATTCAACCTTCTTTGTAGGAAAGCAACTGAATTCTAGAACTAAATTAGCTTTGTTCACACAGTACAATGTTCGGCAATGAAGATGTTTGTTTTCTCAACAAACTACTTTACCAATGAGGCAAATCTACTATCTTGGACATCTTTTCAGACCACATTAACAAGGAACGTTTGAACTTGCTAAACTCAACCATTTTCGTAGAAAGTAAACTGATTCCTAGAACTGAATTAGCTCATTTCACAAAGTACAAATTTGGCAATTTAGGTTTGTTTTCTAAAGAAAATACTTTAGAAATGAGGCGAATCTACTAACTTGGACATCTTTTTAGATTACATTAACAAGGAAAGTTTGAACTTGCTGCACTCAACCTTCTTTGTAGGAAAGCAACTGATTCCTAGAACCGAATGAGCTTATTTCACACAGTACAATGTTCGGCAATAAAGATGTTAATTTTCTCAACAAACTACTTTACAAATGAGGCGAATCTACTAACTTGGCCATCTATTTAGATTACATTAACAAGGAAAGTTTGAACTTGCTGCACTCAACCTTCTTTGTAGGAAAGCAACTGATTGCTAGAAGCGAATTAACTTATTTCACACAGTACAGTGTTCGGTACTGAAGATGTTTCTTTTCTAAAGAAACTACTTTAGAAATGAGGCGAATCCACTAACTTGTACATCTTGTTAGATTACACAAACTAGGAAAGTTTGAACTTGCTGCACTCAACCTGATTCATAGGAAAGCAAGTGATTCCTAGAATCGAACTAGCTCATTTCACATAGTACAGTGTTCGGTAATGAAGATGTTTGTTTTCTAAACAAACTACTTTAGAAATCAGGCCAATCTACTAAGTTGTGCAGTTTTTCAGATTACATTAACAAGGAAAGTTTGAACTTGCTGCACTCAACCTTCTTTGTAGGAAAGCAACTGATTCCTAGAACCGAATGAGCTTATTTCACACAGTACAATGTTCGGCAATGAAGATGTTTGTTTTCTCAACAAAGTCCTTTACAAATGAGGCGAATCTTCTAACCTTGGCCATCTTTTTAGATTACATTAACAAGGAAAGTTTGAACTTGCTGCACTCAACCTTCTTCGTAGAAATTAAACTGATTCCTAGAAGCGAATTAACTTATTTCACACAGTACAGTGTTCGGTACTGAAGATGTTTCTTTTCTAAAGAAACTACTTTAGAAATGAGGCCAATCTACTAACTTGAGCATCTTTTCAGATTACATTAACAAGGAAAGTTTGAACTTGCTGCACTCAACCTTCTTTGTAGGAAAGCAACTGATTCCTAGAACCGAATGAGCTTATTTCACACAGTACAATGTTCAGCAATGAAGATGTTTGTTTTCTCAACAAACTACTTTACAAATGAGGCGAATCTACTAACTTGGCCATCTTTTTAGATTACATTAACAAGGAAAGTTTGAACTTGCTGCACTCAACCTTCTTTGTAGGAAAGCAACTGATTCCTAGAACCGAATGAGCTTATTTCACACAGTACAGTGTTCGGTAATGAAGATGTTTGTTTTCTAAACAAACTACTTTAAAATGAGGCCAATCTACTAAGTTGTGCATCTTTTCAGATTACATTAACAAGGAAAGTTTGAACTTGCTGCACTCAACCTTCTTTGTAGGAAAGCAACTGATTCCTAGAACCGAATGAGCTTATTTCACACAGTACAATGTTCGGCAATGAAGATGTTTCTTTTCTCAACAAACTACTTTACAAATGAGGCGAATCTTATAACTTGGCCATCTTTTTAGATTACATTAACAAGGAAAGTTTGAACTTGCTGCACTCAACCTTCTTCGTAGAAATTGAACTGATTCCTAGAACCGAATTAACTTATTTCACACAGTACAGTGTTCGGTACTGAAGATGTTTGTTTTCTAAAGAAACTACTTTAGAAATGAGGAGAATAAACTAACTTGTACATCTTGTTAGATTACACAAACAAGGAAAGTTTGAACTTGCTGCACTCAACCTTCTTCGTAGGAAAGCAATTGATTCCTAGAACCGAATGAGCTTATTTCACACAGTACAATGTTCGGCAATGAAGATGTTTGTTTTCTCAACAAACTACTTTACAAATGAATCGAATCTACTAAGTTGGCCATCTTTTTAGATTACATTAACAAGGAAAGTTTGAACTTGCTGCACTCAACCTTCTTTGTAGGAAAGCATCTGATTCCTAGAACCAAATTAACTTATTTCACACAGTACAGTGTTCGGTACTGAAGGTGTTTCTTTTATAAAGAAACTGCTTTAGAAATGAGGCGAATCCACTAACTTGTACATCTTGTTAGAATACACAAAGTAGGAAAGTTTGAACTTGCTGCACTAAACCTTCTTCGTAGGAAAGCAAGTGATTCCTAGAATCGAACTAGCTCATTTCACACAGTACAGTTTTCGGTAATGAAGATGTTTGTTTTCTAAAGAAACTACTTTAGAAATGAGGCCAATCTACTAAGTTGTGCATCTTTTCAGATTACATTAACAAGGAAAGTTTGAACTTGCTGCACTCAACCTTCTTTGTAGGAAAGCAACTGATTCCTAGAACCGAATGAGCTTATTTCACACAGTACAATGTTCGGCAATGAAGATGTTTGTTTTCTCAACAAACTACTGTACAAATGAGTCGAATCTACTCACATGGCCATCTTTTTAGATTACATTAACAAGGAAAGTTTGAACTTGCTGCACTCAACCTTCTTTGTAGGAAAGCACCTGATTCCTAGAACCGAATTAACTTATTTCACACAGTACAGTGTTCGGTACTGAAGATGTTTGTTTTCTAAAGAAACTAATTTAGAAATGATGCGAATCCACTAACTTGTACATCTTGTTAGATTACACAAACTAGGAAAGTTTGAACTTCCTGCACTCAACCATCTTCGTAGAAATTAAACTGACTCCTAGAAGCGAATTAACTCATTTCACACAGTACAGTGTTCGGTACTGAAGATGTTTCTTTTCTAAAGAAACTACTTTAGAAATGAGGCCAATCTACTAAGTCGTGCATCTTTTTAGGTTACATTAACAAGGAAAGTTTGAACTGGCTACATTCAACCTTCTTTGTAGGAAAGCAACTGAATTCTAGAACTAAATTAGCTTTGTTCACACAGTACAATGTTCGGCAATGAATATGTTTGTTTTCTCAACAAACTACTTTACCAATGAGGCAAATCTACTAACTTGGACATCTTTTCAGACCACATTAACAAGGAAAGTTTGAACTTGCTAAACTCAACCATTTTCGTAGAAAGTAAACTGATTCCTAGAACTGAATTAGCTCATTTCACAAAGTACAAAGTTTGGCAATTTAGGTTTGTTTTCTAAAGAAACTACTTTAGAAATGAGGCGAATCTACTAACTTGGACATCTTTTTAGATTACATTAACAAGGAAAGTTTGAAGTTGTTGCATCAACCTTCTTTGTAGGAAAGCAACTGATTCCTAGAACCGAATGAGCTTATTTCACACAGTACAATGTTCGGCAATAAAGATGTTAATTTTCTCAACAAACTACTTTACAAATTAGGCGAATCTACTAACTTGGCCATCTTTTTAGATTACATTAAATAGGAAAGTTTGAACTTGCTGCACTCAACCTTCTTTGTAGGAAAGCAACTGATTCCTAGAACCAAATGAGCTTATTTCACACAGTACAATGTTCGGCAATGAAGACGTTTGTTTTCTCAACAAAGTACTTTACAAATGAGGCGAATCTTCTAACTTGGCCATCTTTTGAGATTACATTAACAAGGAAAGTTTGAACTTGCTGCACTCAACTTTCTTCGTAGAAATTAAACTGATTCCTAGAAGCGAATTAACTCATTTCACACAGTACAGTGTTCGGTACTGAAGATGTTTCTTTTCTAAAGAAACTACTTTAGAAATGAGACGAATCCACTAACTTGTACATCTTGTTAGATTACACAAACTAGGAAAGTTTGAACTTGCTGCACTCAACCTTCTTTGTAGGAAAGCAACTGATTCCTAGAACTCGAATTAGCTCATTTCACACAGTACAGTGTTCGGTAATGAAGATGTTTGTTTTCTAAACAAACTACTTTACAAATGAGGCCAATCTACTAAGTTGTGCATCTTTTTCAGATTACATTAACAAGGAAAGTTTGAACTTGCTGCACTCAACCTTCTTTGTAGAAATTAAACTGATTCCTAGAACCGAATTAACTTATTTCACACAGTACAGTATTCGGAACTGAAGATGTTTCTTTTCTAAAGAAACTACTTTAGAAATGAGGCGAATCTACTAACTTGTGCATCTTTTCAGATTACATTAACAAGGAAAGTTTGAACTTGCTGCACTCAACCTTCTTTGTAGAAATTAAACTGATTCCTAGAAGCTTAATTAATTTATTTCACACAGTACAGTGTTCGGTACTGAAGATGTTTCTTTTCTAAAGAAACTACTTTAGAAATGAGGCAAATCTACTAACTTGTGCATCTTTTCAGATTACATTAACAAGGAAAGTTTGAACTTGCTGCACTCAACCTTCTTTGTAGGAAAGCAACTGATTCCAAGAACCGAATGAGCTTATTTCACACAGTACAATGTTCGGCAATGAAGATGTTTGTTTTCTCAACAAACTACTTTACAAATGAGTCGAATCTACTAACTTGGCCATCTCTTTAGATTACATTAACAAGGAAAGTTTGAAGTTGCTGCACTCAACCTTCTTTGTAGGAAAGCAACTGATTCCTAGAACCGAATGAGCTTATTTCACACAGTACAATGTTCGGCAATGAAGATGTTTGTTTTCTCAACAAAGTACTTTACAAATGAGGCGAATCTTCTAACTTGGCCATCTGTTGAGGTTACATTAACAAGGAAAGTTTGAACTTGCTGCACTCAACCTTCTTTGTAGAAATTAAACTGATTCCTAGAAGCGAATTAACTTATTTCACACAGTACAGTGTTCGGGACTGAAGATGTTTCTTTTCTTAACAAACTACTTTAGAAATGAGGCCAATCCACTAACTTGTATATCTTGTTAGATTACATTAACAAGGAAAGTTTGAACTTGCTGCACTCAACCTTCTTTGTAGGAAAGCAAGTGATTCCTAGAATCGAACTAGCTCATTTCACACAGTACAGTGTTCGGTAATGAAGATGTTTGTTTTCTAAACAAACTACTTTAGAAATGAGGCCAATCTACTAAGTTGTGCATATTTTCAGATTACATTAACAAGGAAAGTTTGAACTTGCTGCACTCAACCTTCTTTGTAGGAAAGCAACTGATTCCTAGAACCAAATTAGCTTATTTCACACAGTACAATGTTCGGTAATGAAGATGTTTGTTTTCTCAACAAACTACTTTAGAAATGAGGCCAATCTACTAACTTGTGCATCTTTTTAGATTACATTAACAAGGAACGTTTGAACTTGCTGCACTCAACCTTCTTTGTAGGAAAGCAACTGATTCCTAGAACCGAATGAGCTTATTTCACACAGTACAATGTTCGGCAATGAAGATGTTTGTTTTCTCAACAAAGTACTTTACAAATGAGGCGAATCTTCTAAACTGGCCATCTTTTTAGATTACATTAACAAGGAAAGTTTGAACTTGCTGCACTCAACCTTCTTTGTAGGAAAGCAACTGATTCCTAGAACCGAATGAGCTTATTTCACACAGTACAATGTTCGCAATGAAGATGTTTGTTTTCTCAACAAAGTTCTTTACAAATGAGGCGAATCTACTAACTTGGCCATCTTTTTAGATTACATTAACAAGGAAAGTTTGAACTTGCTGCACTCATCCTTCTTCGTAGAAATCAAACTGATTCCTCGAAGCGAATTAACTTATTTCACACATTACAGTGTTCGGGACTGAAGATGTTTCTTTTCTAAAGAAACTACTTTAGAAATGAGGCGAATCCACTAACTTGTACATCTTGTTAGATTACATTAACAAGGAAAGTTTGAACTTGCTGCACTCAACCTTCTTTGTAGGAAAGCAACTGATTCCTAGAATCGAATTAGCTCATTTCACACAGTACAGTGTTCGGTAATGAAGATGTTTGTTTTCTAAACAAACTACTTTAGAAATGAGGCCAATCTACTAACTTGTGCATCTTTTTAGATTACATTAACAAGGAAAGTTTGAACTTGCTGCACTCAACCTTCTTCCTAGAAATTAAACTGATTCCTAGAAGCGAATTAACTTATTTCACACAGTACAGTGTTCGGTACTGAAGATGTTTCTTTTCGAAAGAAACTACTTTAGAAATGAGGCCAATCTACTACGTTGTGCATCGTTTCAGATTACATTAACAAGGAAAGTTTGAACTTGCTGCACTCAACCTTCTTTGTAGAAATTAAACTGATTCCTAGAAGCGAATTAACTTATTTCACACAGTACAGTGTTCGGTAATGAAGATGTTTCATTTCTAAAGAAACTACTTTAGAAATGAGGCGAATCTACTAACTTGTACATCTTGTTAGATTACATTAACAAGGAAAGTTTGAACTTGCTGCACTCAACCTTCTTTGTAGGAAAGCAACTGATTCCTAGAATCGAACTAGCTTATTTCACACAGTACAGTGTTCGGTAATGAAGATTTTTGTTTTCTAAACAAACTACTTTAGAAATGAGGCCAATCTACTAAGTTGTGCATCTTTTCAGATTACATTAACAAGGAAAGTTTGAACTTGCTGCACTCAACCTTCTTTGTAGGAAAGCAACTGATTCCTAGAACCGAATGAGCTTATTTCACACAGTACAATGTTCGGTAATGAAGATGTTTGTTTTCTCAACAAACTACTTTACAAATGAGGCGAATCTACTAACTTGGCCATCTTTTTAGATTACATTAACAAGGAAAGTTTGAACTTGCTGCACTCAACCTTCTTTGTAGGAAAGCAACTGATTCCTAGAACCGAATGAGCTTATTTCACACAGTACAATGTTCGGCAATGAAGATGTTTGTTTTCTCAACAAAGTACTTTACAAATGAGGCGAATCTTCTAACTTGGCCATCTTTTGAGATTACATTAACAAGGAAAGTTTGAACTTGCTGCACTCAACCTTCTTCGTAGAAATTAAACTGATTCCTAGAAGCGAATTAACTTATTTCACACAGTACAGTGTTCGGTACTGAAGATGTTTCTTTTCTAAAGAAACTACTTTAGAAATGAGGCGAATCCACTAACTTGTACATCTTGTTAGATTACACAAAGAAGGAAAGTTTGAACTTGCTGCACTCAACCTTCTTCGTAGGAAAGCAAGTGATTCCTAGAATCGAACTAGTTCATTTCAGATAGTACAGTGTTCGGGAATGAAGATGTTTGTTTTCTAAAAAAACTACTTTAGAAATGAGGCCAATCTACTAACTTGTGCATCTTTTCAGATTACATTAACAAGGAAAGTTTGAACTTGCTGCACTCAACCTTCTTTGTAGGAAAGCAACTGATTCCTAGAACCGAATGAGCTTATTTCACACAGTACAATGTTCGGCAATGAAGATGTTTGTTTTCTCAACAAAACTACTTTACAAATGAGGCGAATCTTCTAACTTGGCCATCTTTTTTAGATTACATTAACAAGGAAAGTTTGAACTTGCTGCACTCAACCTTCTTTGTAGGAAAATAAACTGATTCCTAGAACCGAATTAACTTATTTCACACAGTACAGTGTTCGGTACTGAAGATGTTTCTTTTCTAAACAAACTACTTTAGAAATGAGGCCAATCTACTAACTTGTGCATCTTTTTAGATTACATTAACAAGGAAAGTTTGAACTTGCTGCACTCAACCTTCTTTGTAGGAAAGCAACTGATTCCTAGAACCGAATTAACTTATTTCACACAGTACAATGTTCGGTAATGAAGATGTTTGTTTTTTCTAAACAAACTACTTTAGAAATGAGGCAAATCTACTAACTTGGCCATCTTTTTAGATTACATTAACAAGGAAAGTTTGAACTTGCTGCACTCAACCTTCTTTGTAGAAATTAAACTGATTCCTAGAACTAAATTAACTTATTTCACACAGTACAGTGTTCGGTAATGAAGATGTTTGTTTTCTAAAAACTACTTTAGAAATGAGGCCAATCTACTAAGTTGTGCATCTTTTTAGATTACATTAACAAGGAAAGTTTGAACTGGCTGCACTCAACCTTCTTTGTAGGAAAGCAACTGATTCTAGAACTAAATTAGCTTTGTTCACACAGTACAATGTTCGGCAATGAAGATGTTTGTTTTCTCAACAAACTACTTTACCAATGAGGCAAATCTACTAACTTGGACATCTTTTTAGACCACATTAACAAGGAAAGTTTGAACTTGCTAAACTCAACCATTTTCATAGAAAGTAAACTGATTCCTAGAACTGAATTAGCTCATTTCACAAAGTACAAATTTTGGCAATTTAGATGTTTGTTTTCTAAAGAAACTACTTTAGAAATGAGGCGAATCTACTAACTTGGACATCTTTTTAGATTACATTAACAAGGAAAGTTTGAACTTGCTGCACTCAACCTTCTTTGTAGGAAAGCAACTGATTCCTAGAACCGAATGAGCTTATTTCACACAGTACAATGTTCGGCAATAAAGATGTTTTTTTCTCAACAAACTACTTTACAAATGAGGCGAATCTACTAACTTGGCCATCTTTTAGATTACATTAACAAGGAAAGTTTGAACTTGCTGCACTCAACCTTCTTTGTAGGAAAAACTGATTCCTAGAACCGAATTAACTTATTTCACACAGTACAGTGTTCGGTACTGAAGATGTTTCTTTTCTAAAGAAACTACTTTAGAAATGAGGCCAATCTACTAACTTGTACATCTTTTTAGATTACATTAACAAGGAAAGTTTGAACTTGCTGCACTCAACCTTCTTCATAGGAAAGCAACTGATTCCTAGAATCGAACTAGCTTATTTCACACAGTACAGTGTTCGGTAATGAAGATGTTTGTTTTCTAAACAAACTACTTTAGAAATGAGGCCAATCTACTAACTTGTGCATCTTTTCAGATTACATTAACAAGGAAAGTTTGAACTTGCTGCACTCAACCTTCTTTGTAGGAAAGCAACTGATTCCTAGAACCGAATGAGCTTATTTCACACAGTACAATGTTCGGCAATGAAGATGTTTGTTTTCTCAACAAACTACTTTACAAATGAGGCGAATCTTCTAACTTGGCCATCTTTTTAGATTACATTAACAAGGAAAGTTTGAACTTGCTGCACTCAACCTTCTTTGTAGAAATTAAACTGATTCCTAGAACCGAATTAACTTATTTCACACAGTACAGTGTTCGGTATGAAGATGTTTGTTTTCTAAAGAAACTACTTTAGAAATGAGGCCAATCTACTAACTTGTGCATCTTTTTAGATTACATTAACAAGGAAAGTTTGAACTTGCTGCACTCAACCTTCTTTGTAGGAAAGCAACTGATTCCTAGAACCGAATGAGCTTATTTCACACAGTACAATGTTCAGCAATGAAGATGTTTGTATTCTCAACAAACCACTTTACAAATGAGGCGAATCTTCTAACTTGGCCATCTTTTTAGATTACATTAACAAGGAAAGTTTGAACTTGCTGCACTCAACCTTCTTTGTAGGAAAGCAACTGATTCCTAGAAGCGAATTAACTTATTTCACACAGTACAGTGTTCGGTAATGAAGATGTTTGTTTTCTAAACAAACTACTTTAGAAATGAGGCCAATCTACTAAGTTGTGCATCTTTTCAGATTACATTAACAAGGAAAGTTTGAACTTGCTGCACTCAACCTTCTTTGTAGGAAAGCAACTGATTCCTAGAACCGAATGAGCTTATTTCACACAGTACAATGTTCGGCAATGAAGATGTTTGTTTTCTCAACAAAGTACTTTACAAATGAGGCGAATCTTCTAACTTGGCCATCTTTTGAGATTACATTAACAAGGAAAGTTTGAACTTGCTGCACTCAACCTTCTTTGTAGAAATTAAACTGATTCCTAGAAGCGAATTAACTTATTTCACACAGTACAGTGTTCGGTACTGAAGATGTTTCTTTTCTAAAGAAACTACTTTAGAAATGAGGCGAATCCACTAACTTGTACATCTTGTTAGATTACATTAACAAGGAAAGTTTGAACTTGCTGCACTCAACCTTCTTTGTAGGAAAGCAAGTGATTCCTAGAATCGAACTAGCTCATTTCACACAGTACAGTGTTCGGTAATGAAGATGTTTGTTTTCTAAACAAACTACTTTAGAAATGAGGCCAATCTACTAAGTTGTGCATCTTTTTAGATTACATTAACAAGGAAAGTTTGAACTTGCTGCACTCAACCTTCTTTGTAGGAAAGCAACTGATTCCTAGAACCGAATGAGCTTATTTCACACAGTACAATGTTCGGTAATGAAGATGTTTGTTTTCTCAACAAACTACTTTACAAATGAGGCGAATCTTCTAACTTGTGCATCTTTTTAGATTACATTAACAAGGAAAGTTTGAACTTGCTGCACTCAACCTTCTTTGTAGAAATTAAACTGATTCCTAGAACCGAATTAACTTATTTCACACAGTACAGTGTTAGGTAATGAAGATGTTTCTTTTCTAAACAAACTACTTTAGAAATGAGGCCAAATCTACTAACTTGTGCATCTTTTTAGATTACATTAACAAGGAAAGTTTGAACTTGCTGCACTCAACCTTCTTTGTAGGAAATTAAACTGATTCCTAGAACCGAATGAGCTTATTTCACACAGTACAGTGTTCGGTAATGAAGATGTTTGTTTTCTAAACAAACTACTTTAGAAATGAGGCCAATCTACTAACTTGTGCATCTTTTTAGATTACATTAACAAGGAAAGTTTGAACTTGCTGCACTCAACCTTCTTTGTAGGAAAGCAAACTGATTCCTAGAATCGAATGAGCTTATTTCACACAGTACAATGTTCGGCAATGAAGATGTTTGTTTTCTCAACAAACTACTTTACAAATGAGGCGAATCTACTAACTTGTGCATCTTTTTAGATTACATTAACAAGGAAAGTTTGAACTTGCTGCACTCAACCTTCTTTGTAGGAAAAACTGATTCCTAGAACCGAATTAGCTTATTTCACACAGTACAGTGTTAGGCAATGAAGATGTTTGTTTTCTAAACAAACTACTTTAGAAATGAGGCCAATCTTCTAACTTGTGCATCTTTTTAGATTACATTAACAAGGAAAGTTTGAACTTGCTGCACTCAACCTTCTTTGTAGAAATTAAACTGATTCCTAGAACCGAATTAACTTATTTCACACAGTACAGTGTTCGGTAATGAAGATGTTTGTTTTCTAAACAAACTACTTTAGAAATGAGGCCAAATCTACTAACTTGTGCATCTTTTTAGATTACATTAACAAGGAAAGTTTGAACTTGCTGCACTCAACCTTCTTTGTAGGAAATTAACTGATTCCTAGAACCAAATGAGCTTATTTCACACAGTACAATGTTCGGTAATGAAGATGTTTGTTTTCTCAACAAACTACTTTACAAATGAGGCAAATCTACTAACTTGGCCATCTTTTTAGATTACATTAACAAGGAAAGTTTGAACTTGCTGCACTCAACCTTCTTTGTAGGAAAGCAACTGATTCCTAGAACCGAATGAGCTTATTTCACACAGTACAATGTTCGGTAATGAAGATGTTTGTTTTCTAAACAAACTACTTTACAAATGAGGCCAATCTACTAACTTGGCCATCTTTTCAGATTACATTAACAAGGAAAGTTTGAACTTGCTGCACTCAACCTTCTTTGTAGAAATTAAACTGATTCCTAGAACCGAATTAACTTATTTCACACAGTACAATGTTCGGTAATGAAGATGTTTGTTTTCTAAACAAACTACTTTACAAATGAGGCCAATCTACTAACTTGTGCATCTTTTTAGATTACATTAACAAGGAAAGTTTGAACTTGCTGCACTCAACCTTCTTTGTAGGAATTAAACTGATTCCTAGAACCGAATTAACTTATTTCACACAGTACAGTGTTCGGTAATGAAGATGTTTGTTTTCTAAAGAAACTACTTTAGAAATGAGGCCAATCTACTAACTTGTGCATCTTTTTAGATTACATTAACAAGGAAAGTTTGAACTTGCTGCACTCAACCTTCTTTGTAGGAAAGCAACTGATTCCTAGAACCGAATGAGCTTATTTCACACAGTACAATGTTCGGTAATGAAGATGTTTGTTTTCTCAACAAACTACTTTACAAATGAGGCCAATCTACTAACTTGTGCATCTTTTTAGATTACATTAACAAGGAAAGTTTGAACTTGCTGCACTCAACCTTCTTTGTAGGAAATTAAACTGATTCCTAGAACCGAATGAGCTTATTTCACACAGTACAATGTTCGGTAATGAAGATGTTTGTTTTCTCAACAAACTACTTTACAAATGAGGCGAATCTTCTAACTTGGCCATCTTTTTAGATTACATTAACAAGGAAAGTTTGAACTTGCTGCACTCAACCTTCTTTGTAGGAAATTAAACTGATTCCTAGAACCGAATTAACTTATTTCACACAGTACAGTGTTCGGTAATGAAGATGTTTGTTTTCTAAACAAACTACTTTAGAAATGAGGCCAATCTACTAACTTGTGCATCTTTTTAGATTACATTAACAAGGAAAGTTTGAACTTGCTGCACTCAACCTTCTTTGTAGGAAAGCAACTGATTCCTAGAACCGAATGAGCTTATTTCACACAGTACAATGTTAGGCAATGAAGATGTTTGTTTTCTAAACAAACTACTTTACAAATGAGGCCAATCTACTAACTTGTGCATCTTTTTAGATTACATTAACAAGGAAAGTTTGAACTTGCTGCACTCAACCTTCTTTGTAGGAAAGCAACTGATTCCTAGAACCGAATGAGCTTATTTCACACAGTACAATGTTCGGCAATGAAGATGTTTGTTTTCTCAACAAACTACTTTACAAATGAGGCAAATCTTCTAACTTGTATCTTTTTTCAGATTACATTAACAAGGAAAGTTTGAACTTGCTGCACTCAACCTTCTTTGTAGGAAAGCAACTGATTCCTAGAACCGAATGAGCTTATTTCACACAGTACAATGTTCGGTAATGAAGATGTTTGTTTTCTCAACAAACTACTTTACAAAAATGAGGCAAATCTACTAACTTGTGCATCTTTTTTAGATTACATTAACAAGGAAAGTTTGAACTTGCTGCACTCAACCTTCTTTGTAGAAATTAACTGATTCCTAGAACCGAATGAGCTTATTTCACACAGTACAGTGTTCGGTAATGAAGATGTTTGTTTTCTAAACAAACTACTTTAGAAATGAGGCGAATCCACTAACTTGTACATCTTTTTAGATTACATTAACAAGGAAAGTTTGAACTTGCTGCACTCAACCTTCTTCGTAGAAAAGCAACTGATTCCTAGAATCGAACTAGCTTATTTCACACAGTACAGTGTTCGGTAATGAAGATGTTTCTTTTCTAAACAAACTACTTTAGAAATGAGGCCAATCTACTAACTTGTGCATCTTTTCAGATTACATTAACAAGGAAAGTTTGAACTTGCTGCACTCAACCTTCTTTGTAGGAAAGCAACTGATTCCTAGAACCGAATGAGCTTATTTCACACAGTACAATGTTCGGTAATGAAGATGTTTGTTTTCTCAAACAAACTACTTTACAAATGAGGCCAATCTACTAACTTGTGCATCTTTTTAGATTACATTAACAAGGAAAGTTTGAACTTGCTGCACTCAACCTTCTTTGTAGAAATTAAACTGATTCCTAGAACCGAATGAACTTATTTCACACAGTACAATGTTCGGTACTGAAGATGTTTGTTTTCTCAACAAACTACTTTACAAATGAGTCAAATCTACTAACTTGTACATCTTTTTAGATTACATTAACAAGGAAAGTTTGAACTTGCTGCACTCAACCTTCTTTGTAGGAAAGCAACTGATTCCTAGAACCGAATGAGCTTATTTCACACAGTACAATGTTCGGTAATGAAGATGTTTGTTTTCTAAACAAACTACTTTAGAAATGAGGCCAATCTACTAACTTGTGCATCTTTTCAGATTACATTAACAAGGAAAGTTTGAACTTGCTGCACTCAACCTTCTTTGTAGGAAAGCAACTGATTCCTAGAACCGAATGAGCTTATTTCACACAGTACAATGTTCGGCAATGAAGATGTTTGTTTTCTCAACAAACTACTTTACAAATGAGGCGAATCTTCTAACTTGGCCATCTTTTTGAGATTACATTAACAAGGAAAGTTTGAACTTGCTGCACTCAACCTTCTTTGTAGAAATTAAACTGATTCCTAGAACCGAATTAACTTATTTCACACAGTACAGTGTTCGGTAATGAAGATGTTTGTTTTCTAAAACAAACTACTTTAGAAATGAGGCCAATCTACTAACTTGTGCATCTTTTTGAGATTACATTAACAAGGAAAGTTTGAACTTGCTGCACTCAACCTTCTTTGTAGAAATTAAACTGATTCCTAGAATCGAATTAACTTATTTCACACAGTACAGTGTTCGGTAATGAAGATGTTTGTTTTCTAAAGAAACTACTTTAGAAATGAGGCCAATCTACTAACTTGTGCATCTTTTTAGATTACATTAACAAGGAAAGTTTGAACTTGCTGCACTCAACCTTCTTTGTAGGAAAGCAACTGATTCCTAGAACCGAATGAGCTTATTTCACACAGTACAATGTTCGCAATGAAGATGTTTGTTTTCTCAACAAACTACTTTACAAATGAGGCGAATCTACTAACTTGTGCATCTTTTTAGATTACATTAACAAGGAAAGTTTGAACTTGCTGCACTCAACCTTCTTTGTAGGAAAGCAACTGATTCCTAGAACCGAATGAGCTTATTTCACACAGTACAATGTTCGGCAATGAAGATGTTTGTTTTCTCAACAAACTACTTTACAAATGAGGCGAATCTTCTAACTTGGCCATCTTTTTAGATTACATTAACAAGGAAAGTTTGAACTTGCTGCACTCAACCTTCTTCGTAGAAATTAAACTGATTCCTAGAACCGAATTAACTTATTTCACACAGTACAGTGTTCGGTACTGAAGATGTTTCTTTTCTAAAGAAACTACTTTAGAAATGAGGCCAATCTACTAACTTGTACATCTTTTAGATTACATTAACAAGGAAAGTTTGAACTTGCTGCACTCAACCTTCTTTGTAGGAAAGCAAACTGATTCCTAGAACCGAATTAGCTTATTTCACACAGTACAGTGTTCGGTAATGAAGATGTTTGTTTTCTAAACAAACTACTTTAGAAATGAGGCCAATCTACTAACTTGTGCATCTTTTTAGATTACATTAACAAGGAAAGTTTGAACTTGCTGCACTCAACCTTCTTTGTAGGAAAGCAACTGATTCCTAGAACCGAATGAGCTTATTTCACACAGTACAATGTTCGGTAATGAAGATGTTTGTTTTCTCAACAAACTACTTTACAAATGAGGCGAATCTTCTAACTTGGCCATCTTTTTAGATTACATTAACAAGGAAAGTTTGAACTTGCTGCACTCAACCTTCTTTGTAGAAATTAAACTGATTCCTAGAACCGAATTAACTTATTTCACACAGTACAGTGTTCGGTACTGAAGATGTTTGTTTTCTAAAGAAACTACTTTAGAAATGAGGCCAATCTTGTAACTTGTACATCTTTTTAGATTACATTAACAAGGAAAGTTTGAACTTGCTGCACTCAACCTTCTTTGTAGGAAAGCAACTGATTCCTAGAATCGAATTAGCTTATTTCACACAGTACAGTGTTCGGTAATGAAGATGTTTCTTTTCTAAACAAACTACTTTAGAAATGAGGCCAATCTACTAACTTGTGCATCTTTTTAGATTACATTAACAAGGAAAGTTTGAACTTGCTGCACTCAACCTTCTTTGTAGGAAAGCAACTGATTCCTAGAACCGAATGAGCTTATTTCACACAGTACAATGTTCGGTAATGAAGATGTTTGTTTTCTCAACAAACTACTTTACAAATGAGGCGAATCTTCTAACTTGTACATCTTTTTAGATTACATTAACAAGGAAAGTTTGAACTTGCTGCACTCAACCTTCTTTGTAGAAATTAAACTGATTCCTAGAACCGAATTAACTTATTTCACACAGTACAGTGTTAGGTACTGAAGATGTTTCTTTTCTAAAGAAACTACTTTAGAAATGAGAGGCCAATCTACTAACTTGTGCATCTTTTTCAGATTACATTAACAAGGAAAGTTTGAACTTGCTGCACTCAACCTTCTTCGTAGAAATTAAACTGATTCCTAGAAGTGAATTAACTTATTTCACACAGTACAGTGTTAGGTACTGAAGATGTTTTTTTTCTAAACAAACTACTTTAGAAATGAGGCCAATCTACTAACTAAGTTGTGCATCTTTTCAGATTACATTAACAAGGAAAGTTTGAACTTGCTGCACTCAACCTTCTTTGTAGGAAAGCAACTGATTCCTAGAACCGAATGAGCTTATTTCACACAGTACAATGTTCGGTAATGAAGATGTTTGTTTTCTCAACAAACTACTTTACAAATGAGGCCAATCTACTAACTTGGCCATCTTTTTCAGATTACATTAACAAGGAAAGTTTGAACTTGCTGCACTCAACCTTCTTTGTAGGAAAGCAACTGATTCCTAGAACCGAATGAGCTTATTTCACACAGTACAATGTTCGGCAATGAAGATGTTTGTTTTCTCAACAAAGTACTTTACAAATGAGGCGATCTTCTAACTTGGCCATCTTTTGAGATTACATTAACAAGGAAAGTTTGAACTTGCTGCACTCAACCTTCTTTGTAGAAATTAAACTGATTCCTAGAAGCGAATTAACTTATTTCATACAGTACAGTGTTCGGTAATGAAGATGTTTCTTTTCTAAAGAAACTACTTTAGAAATGAGGCCAATCCACTAACTTGTACATCTTGTTAGATTACATTAACAAGGAAAGTTTGAACTTGCTGCACTCAACCTTCTTTGTAGGAAAGCAAACTGATTCCTAGAATCGAACTAGCTTATTTCACACAGTACAGTGTTTAGGTAATGAAGATGTTTCTTTTCTAAAGAAACTACTTTAGAAATGAGGCCAATCTACTAACTTGTACATCTTGTTAGATTACATTAACAAGGAAAGTTTGAACTTGCTGCACTCAACCTTCTTTGTAGGAAAGCAACTGATTCCTAGAATCGAATTAGCTTATTTCACACAGTACAGTGTTCAGTAATGAAGATGTTTGTTTTCTAAACAAACTACTTTAGAAATGAGGCCAATCTACTAAGTTGTGCATCTTTTCAGATTACATTAACAAGGAAAGTTTGAACTTGCTGCACTCAACCTTCTTTGTAGGAAAGCAACTGATTCCTAGAACCGAATGAGCTTATTTCACACAGTACAATGTTCGGCAATGAAGATGTTTGTTTTCTAAACAAACTACTTTAGAAATGAGGCGAATCTTCTAACTTGTACATCTTTTTAGATTACATTAACAAGGAAAGTTTGAACTTGCTGCACTCAACCTTCTTTGTAGGAAAGCAAACTGATTCCTAGAATCGAAATAGCTTATTTCACACAGTACAGTGTTTGGTAATGAAGATGTTTGTTTTCTAAACAAACTACTTTAGAAATGAGTCCAATCTTCTAACTTGTGCATCTTTTTAGATTACATTAACAAGGAAAGTTTGAACTTGCTGCACTCAACCTTCTTTGTAGGAAAGCAACTGATTCCTAGAACCGAATGAGCTTATTTCACACAGTACAATGTTCGGTAATGAAGATGTTTGTTTTCTCAACAAACTACTTTACAAATGAGTCCAATCTACTAAGTTGTGCATCTTTTTTAGATTACATTAACAAGGAAAGTTTGAACTTGCTGCACTCAACCTTCTTTGTAGGAAAGCAACTGATTCCTAGAACCGAATGAGCTTATTTCACACAGTACAATGTTCGGCAATGAAGATGTTTGTTTTCTCAACAAACTACTTTACAAATGAGGCGAATGTTCTAACTTGGCCATCGTTTGAGATTACATTAACAAGGAAAGTTTGAACTTGCTGCACTCAACCTTCTTTGTAGGAAAGCAACTGATTCCTAGAACCGAATGAGCTTATTTCACACAGTACAATGTTCGGCAATGAAGATGTTTGTTTTCTCAACAAAGTACTTTACAAATGAGGGGAATGTTCTAACTTGGCCATCTTTTGAGATTACATTAACAAGGAAAGTTTGAACTTGCTGCACTCAACCTTCTTTGTAGAAATTAAACTGATTCCTAGAAGCTAAATTAACTTATTTCACACAGTACAGTGTTCGGCACTGAAGATGTTTCTTTTCTAAAGAAACTACTTTAGAAATGAGGCGAATCCACTAACTTGTACATCTTGTTAGATTACACAAAGTAGGAAAGTTTGAACTTGCTGCACTCAAACTTCTTCGTAGGAAAGCAAGTGATTCCTAGAATCGAACTAGCTCATTTCACATAGTACAGTGTTTGGTAATGAAGATGTTTGTTTTCTAAACAAACTACTTTAGAAATGAGGCCAATCTACTAAGTTGTGCATCTTTTCAGATTACATTAACAAGGAAAGTTTGAACTTGCTGCACTCAACCTTCTTTGTAGGAAAGCAACTGATTCCTAGAACCGAATGAGCTTATTTCACACAGTACAATGTTCGGCAATGAAGATGTTTGTTTTCTTAACAAAGTACTTTACAAATGAGGCGAATCTTCTAACTTGGCCATCTTTTTAGATTACATTAAAAACGAAAGTTTAAACTTGCTGCACTCAACCTTCTTCGTAGAAATTAAAATGATTCCTAGAAGCGAATTAAATTATTTCACACAGTAAAATGTTTGGCAATGAAGATGTGTGTTTTCTCAACAAAGTACTTTACAAATGAGGCGAATCTTCTAACTTGGCCATCTTTTTAGATTACATTAACAAGGATAGTTTGAACTTGCTGCACTCAACCTTCTTCTTAGAAATTAAACTGATTCCTAAAAGCGAATTAATTTATTTCACACAGTACATTGTTCGGTACTGAAGATGTTTCTTTTCTAAAGAAACTACTTTAGAAATGAGGCCAATCTACTACGTTGTGCATCTTTTCAGATTACATTAACAAGGAAAATTTGAACTTGCTGTACTCTAGCTTCTTTGTAGGAAAGCAACTGATTCCTAGAACTGAATGAGCTTATTTCACACAGTACAATGTTCGGCAATGAAGATGTTTGTTTTCTCAACAAACTACTTTACAAATGAGGCGAAATCTTCTAACTTGGCCATCTTTTGAGATTACATTAACAAGGAAAGTTTGAACTTGCTGCACTCAACCTTCTTCCTAGAAATTAAACTGATTCCTAGAACCGAATTAACTTATTTCACACAGTACAGTGTTCGGTAATGAAGATGTTTTTTTTCTAAAGAAAATACTTTAGAAATGAGGCCAATCTACTAACTTGTGCATCTTTTTAGATTACATTAACAAGGAAAGTTTGAACTTGCTGCACTCAACCTTCTTTTAGGAAAGCAACTGATTCCTAGAACCGAACTAACTTATTTCAAACAGTACAGTTATCGGCAATGAAGATGTTTGTTTTCTCAACAAACTACTTTAGAAATGAAGTGAAACTACTAAGTTGTACATCTTGTTAGATTACACTAACAAGAAAAGTTTGAACTTGCTGCACTAAACCTTCTTCGTAGGAAAGCAACTGATTCCTAGAAACGAACTAGCTTATTTCACACAGTACAGTGTTCGGCAATGAAGATGTTTGTTTTTGAAACAAACTACTTTAGAAATGAAGCGAAACTAGTAAATTGTACATCTTGTTAGATTACACTAACAAGAAATGTTTGAACTTGCTGCACTAAACCTTCTTCGTAGGAAAGCAACTGATTCCTAGAACCGAACTAGCTTATTTCACACAGTACAGTGTTCGGCAATGAAGATGTTTGTTTTCTAAACAAACTACTTTACAAATGAAGCGAAACTAGTAAGTTGTACATCTTGTTAGACTACACAAACAAGGAAAGTTTGAACTTGCTGCACTAAACCTTCTTCGTAGGAAAGCAACTGATTCCTAGAACCACACTAGCTTATTTCACACAGTACAGTGTTCGCCAATGAAGATGTTTGTTTTCTAAAAAACTACTTTAGAAATGAAGTGGAACTACTAATTTGTACATCTTCTTAGATTACATTAACTAGAAATGTTTGAACTTGCTGCACTAAACCTTCTTCGGAGGAAAGCAACTGATTCCTAGAACCAACTAGCTTATTTCACACAGTACAGTGTTCGGCAATGAAGATGTTTGTTTTTTCTAAAGAAACTACTTTAGAAATGAAGCGAAACTAGTAAGTTGTACATCTTGTTAGATTACACAAAGAAGGAAAGTTTGAACTTGCTGCACTAAACCTTCTTCGTAGGAAAGCAACTGATTCCTAGAACCCAACTAACTTATTTCAAACAGTACAGTGTTAACGGCAATGAAGATGTTTGTTTTCTAAACAAACTGCTTTAGAAATGAAGTGAAACTACTAAGTTGTACATCTTGTTAGATTACACTAACTAGAAAAGTTTGAACTTGCTGCACTAAACCTTCTTCGTAGGAAAGCAACTGATTCCTAGAACCGAACTAGCTTATTACACACAGAACAGTGTTCTGCAATGAAGATGTTTGTTTTCTGAACAAACTACTTTACAAATGAAGCGAAACTAGTAAGTTGTACATCTTGTTAGACTACACAAACAAGGAAAGTTTGAAGTTGCTGCACTAAACATTCTTCGTAGGAAAGCAACTGATTCCTAGAACTGAACTAACTTATTTCACACAGTACAGTTTTCGGCAATGAAGATGTTTGTTTTTGAAACAAACTACTTTAGATATGACGCGAATTTTGTAAATTATACATCTTGGTAGATTACACTAACTAGAAAAGTTTGAACTTGCTGCACTAAACCTTCTTCGTAGGAAAGCAACTGATTCCTAGAACCGAAGTGGCTTATTTCACACAGTACAGTGTTCGCCAATGAAGATGTTTGTTTTCTAAACAAACTACTTTACAAATGAAGCGAAAATAGAAAGTTGTACATCTTGTTAGACTACACAAACAAGGAAAGTTTGAAGTTGCTGCAATAAACATTCTTCGTAGGAAAGCAACTGATTCCTAGAACTGAACTAACTTATTTCACACAGTACAGTTTTTCGGCAATGAAGATGTTTGTTTTTGAAACAAACTACTTTAGATATGACGCAATTGTAGGAAATTGTACATCTTGTTAGATTACACTAACTAGAAAAGTTTGAACTTGCTGCAAAAACCTTCTTCGGAGGAAAGCAACTGATTCCTAGAACCGAACTAGCTTATTTCACACAGTACAGTGTTCGGCAATGAAGATGTTTGTTTTCTGAACAAACTACTTTACAAATGAAGCGAAACTAGTAAGTTGTACATCTTGTTAGACTACACAAACAAGGAAAGTTTGAAGTTGCTGCACTAAACCTTCTTCGTAGGAAAGCAACTGATTCCTAGAACCGAACTAACTCATTTCACACAGTACAGTTTTGGCAATGAAGAAGTTTGTTTTTGAAACAAACTACTTTAGATATGAAGCGAATCCAGTAAGGTTGTACATCTTGTTAGATTACACTAACTAGAAAAGTTTGAACTGGCTGCACTAAATCTTCTTCGTAGGAGAGCAACTGATGCCTAGAACCGAACTAGCTTATTTCACACAGTACAGTGTTCGCCAATGAAGATGTTTGTTTTCTAAACAAACTACTTTACAAATGAAGCGAAACTAGAAAGTTGTACATCTTGTTAGAATACACAAACAAGGAAAGTTTGAAGTTGCTGCACTAAACATTCTTCGTAGGAAAGCAACTGATTCCTAGATCTGAACTAACTTATTTCACACAGTACAGTTTTCGGGCAATGAAGATGTTTGTTTTTGAAACAAACTACTTTAGATATGAAGTGAAACTACTAAATTGTACATCTTGTTAGATTACACTAACTAGAAAAGTTTGAACTTGCTGCACTAAACCTTCTTCGTAGGAAAGCAACTGATTCCTAGAACCGAACTAGCTTATTTCACACAGTACAGTGTTCGGCAATGAAGATGTTTGTTTTCTAAACAAACTACTTTACAAATGAAGTGAAACTAGTAAGTTGTACATCTTGTTAGACTACACAAACAAGGAAAGTTTGAAGTTGCTGCACTAAACCTTCTTCTTAGGAAAGCAACTGATTCCTAGAACCACACTAGCTTATTTAACACAGCACAGTTGTTCGATAATGAAGATGTATGTTTTCTAAAACAACTGCATTATAAATGAAGTGAAACTACTAATTTGTACATCTTCTTAGATTACACTAACTAGAAATGTTTGAACTTGCTGCACTAAACCTTCGTCGGAGGAAAGCAACTGATTCCTAGAACCGAACTAGCTTATTTCACACAGTACAGTGTTCGGCAATGAAGATGTTTGTTTTCTAAAAAGAAACTACTTTAGAAATGAAGCGAAACTAGTAAGTTGTACATCTTGTTAGACTACACAAACAAGGAAGGTTTGAAGTTGCTGCACTAAACCTTCTTCGTAGGAAAGCAACTGATTCCTAGAACCCAACTAACTTATTTCAAACAGTCCAGTTAACGGCAATGAAGATGTATGTTTTTGAAACAAACTGCTTTAGAAATGAAGTGAAACTACTAAGTTGTACATCTTGTTAGATTACACAAACTAGAAAAGTTTGAACTTGCTGCACTAAACCTTCTTCGTAGGAAAGCAACTGATTCCTAGAATCGAACTAGCTTATTTCACACAGTACAGTGTTCTGCAATGAAGATGTTTGTTTTCTAAACAAACTACTTTACAAATGAAGCAAAACTAGTAAGTTGTACATCTTGTTAGACTACAGAAACAAGGAAAGTTTGAAGCTGCTGCACTAAACCATCTTCTTAGGAAAGTAACTGATTCCTAGAACCACACTAGCTTATTTAACACAGCACAGTTGTTCGCCAATGAAGATGTATGTTTTCTAAAACAACTGCATTAGAAATGAAGTGAAACTACTAATTTGTACATCTTCTTAGATTACACTAACTAGAAATGATTGAACTTGCTGCAAAAAACCTTCTTCTCGGAGGAAAGCAACTGATTCCTAGAACCGAACTAGCTTATTTCACACAGTACAGTGTTCGGCAATGAAGATGTTTGTTTTCTGAACAAACTACTTTACAAATGAAGTGAAACTAGTAAGTTGTACTTCTTGTTAGACTACACACACAAGGAAAGTTTGAAGTTGCTGCACTAAACCTTCTTCGTAGGAAAGCAACTGATTCCTACAACCGAACTAACTCATTTCACACAGTACAGTTTTGGCAATGAAGAAGTTTGTTTTTGAAACAAACTACTTTAGATATGAAGCGAATCCAGTAAGGCTGTACATCTTGTTAGATTACACTAACTAGAAAAGTTTGAACTGGCTGCACTAAACCTTCTTCGTAGGAAAGCAACTGATTCCTAGAACCGAACTAGCTTATTTCACACAGTACAGTGTTCGCCAATGAAGATGTTTGTTTTCTAAACAAACTACTTTACAAATGAAGCAAAACTAGTAAGTTGTACATCTTGTTAGACTACACAAACAAGGAAAGTTTGAAGTTGCTGCACTAAACCTTCTTCGTAGGAAAGCAACTGATTCCTAGAACCAAACTAACTTATTTCACACAGTACAGTGTTTGGCAATGAAGATGTTTGTTTTCCAAACAAACTACTTTAGAAATGAAGTGAAACTACTAAGTTGTACATCTTGTTAGATTACACTAACTGGAAAAAAGTTTGAACTTGCTGCACTAAACCTTCTTCGTAGGAAAGCAACTGATTCCTAGAACCGAACTAGCTTATTTCACACAGTACAGTGTTCGGCAATGAAGATGTTTGTTTTCTGAAACAAACTACTTAGAAATGAAGTGAAACCAGTAAGGTTGTACATCTTGTTAGATTACACTAACTAGAAAAGTTTGAACTTGCTGCACTAAACCTTCTTCGTAGGAAAGCAACTGATTCCTAGAACCGAACTAGCTTATTTCACACAGTACAGTGTTCGGCAATGAAGATGTTTGTTTTCTAAACAAACTACTTTAGAAATGAAGCGAAACTAGTAAGTTGTACATCTTGTTAGACTACACAAACAAGGAAAAGTTTGAAGTTGCTGCACTAAACCTTCTTCGTAGGAAAGCAACTGATTCCTAGAACTGAACTAACTTATTTCACACAGTACAGTTTCGGCAATGAAGATGTTTGTTTTTGAAACAAACTACTTTAGAAATGAAGTGAATCTAGTAAATTGTACATCTTGTTAGATTACACTAACTAGAAAAGTTTGAACTTGCTGCACTAAACCTTCTTCGTAGGAAAGCAACTGATTCCTAGAACCAAACTAGCTTATTTCACACAGTACAGTGTTCGGCAATGAAGATGTTTGTTTTCTGAACAAACTACTTTACAAATGAAGCGAAACTAGTAAGTTGTACATCTTGTTAGACTACACAAACAAGGAAAGTTTGAAGTTGCTGCACTAAACCTTCTTCGTAGGAAAGCAACTGATTCCTAGAACCACACTAGCTTATTTAACACAGTACACAGTTTTCGCAATGAAGATGTTTGTTTTCTAAAACAAACTGCTTTAGAAATGAAGTGAAAACTAGTAATTTGTACATCTTGTTAGATTACACTAACTAGAAAAGTTTGAACTTGCTGCACTAAACCTTCTTCGTAGGAAAGCAACTGATTCCTAGAGAACCGAACTAGCTTATTTCACACAGTACAGTGTTCGCAATGAAGATGTTGTTTGTTTTCTAAACAAACTACTTTAGAAATGAAGCGAAACTAGTAATTTGTACATCTTGTTAGACTACACAAACAAGGAAAGTTTGAACTTGCTGCACTAAACCTTCTTCGTAGGAAAGCAACTGATTCCTAGAACCACACTAACTTATTTCACACAGTACAGTTTTCGGCAATGAAGATGTTTGTTTTGAAACAAACTACTTTAGAAATGAAGTGAAAACTAGTAAGTTGTACATCTTGTTAGATTACACTAACTAGAAAAGTTTGAACTTGCTGCACTAAACCTTCTTCGTAGGAAAGCAACTGATTCCTAGAACCGAACTAGCTTATTTCACACAGTACAGTGTTCAGCAATGAAGATGTTTGTTTTCTAAACAAACTACTTTACAAATGAAGTGAAACTAGTAAGTTGTACATCTTGTTAGACTACACAAACAAGGAAAGTTTGAAGTTGCTGCACTAAACCTTCTTCGTAGGAAAGCAACTGATTCCTAGAACCACACTAACTTATTTCACACAGTACAGTTTTCGCCAATGAAGATGTTTGTTTTCTAAAACAACTGCATTAGAAATGAAGTGAAACTACTAAGTTGTACATCTTGTTAGATTACACTAACTAGAAATGTTTGAACTTGCTGCACTAAACCTTCTTCGTAGGAAAGCAACTGATTCCTAGAACCAGACTAGCTTATTTCACACAGTACAGTGTTCGGCAATGAAGATGTTTGTTTTCTAAACAAACTACTTTACAAATGAAGCGAAACTAGTAAGTTGTACATCTTGTTAGACTACACAAACAAGGAAAGTTTGAAGTTGCTGCACTAAACCTTCTTCGTAGGAAAGCAACTGATTCCTAGAACTGAACTAACTTATTTCACACAGTACAGTTTTTCGGCAATGAAGATGTTTGTTTTTGAAACAAACTACTTTAGATATGAAGTGAATCTAGTACAAGTTGTACATCTTGTTAGATTACACTAACTAGAAAAGTTTGAACTTGCTGCACTAAACCTTCTTCGTAGGAAAGCAACTGATTCCTAGAACCGAACTAGCTTATTTCACACAGTACAGTGTTCGGCAATGAATATGTTTGTTTTCTGAACAAACTACTTTAGAAATGAAGCGAAACTAGTAAGTTGTACATCTTGTTAGACTACACAAACAAGGAAAGTTTGAAGTTGCTGCACTAAACCTTCTTCGTAGGAAAGCAACTGATTCCTAGAACCACACTAGCTTATTTAACACAGCACAGTGTTCGTCAAAGAAGATGTATGTTTTCTAAAACAACTGCATTAGAAATGAAGTGAAACTACTAATTTGTACATCTTGTTAGATTACACTAACTAGAAATGTTTGAACTTGCTGCACTAAACCTTCTTCAGAGGAAAGCAACTGATTCCTAGAACCGAACTAGCTTATTTCACACAGTACAGTGTTCGGCAATGAAGATGTTTGTTTTCTAAACAAACTACTTTAGAAATGAAGCGAAACTAGTAAGTTGTACATCTTGTTAGACTACACAAACAAGGAAAGTTTGAAGTTGCTGCACTAAACCTTTTTCGTAGGAAAGCAACTGATTCCTAGAACCAACTAACTTATTTCAAACAGTACAGTTATCGGCAATGAAGATGTATGTTTTCTAAAACAAACTGCTTTAGAAATGAAGTGAAACTACTAAGTTGTACATCTTGTTAGATTACACTAACTAGAAAAGTTTGAACTTGCTGCACTAAACCTTCTTCGTAGGAAAGCAACTGATTCCTAGAACCGAACTAGCTTATTTCACACAGTACAGTGTTCGGCAATGAAGATGTTTGTTTTCTGAACAAACTACTTTACAAACTTTAGAAATGAAGCGAAACTAGTAAGTTGTACATCTTGTTAGACTACACAAACAAGAAAAGTTTGAACTTGCTGCACTAAACCTTCTTCGTAGGAAAGCAACTGATTCCTAGAACCGAACTAGCTTATTTCACACAGTACAGTGTTCGGCAATGAAGATGTTTGTTTTCTGAACAAACTACTTTACAAATGAAGCGAAACTAGTAAGTTGTACATCTTGTTAGACTACACAAACAAGGAAAGTTTGAAGTTGCTGCACTAAACCTTCTTCGTAGGAAAGCAACTGATTCCTAGAACTGAACTAACTTATTTCACACAGTACAGTTTTCGCAATGAAGATGTTTGTTTTTGAAACAAACTACTTTAGAAATGAAGTGAATCTAGTAAATTGTACATCTTGTTAGATTACACTAACTAGAAAAGTTTGAACTTGCTGCACTAAACCTTCTTCGTAGGAAAGCAACTGATTCCTATAACCGAACTAGCTTATTTCACACAGTACAGTGTTCGAAATGAAGATGTTTGTTTTCTGAACAAACTACTTTACAAATGAAGCGAAACTAGTAAGTTGTACATCTTGTTAGACTACACAAACAAGGAAAGTTTGAAGTTGCTGCACTAAACCTTCTTCGTAGGAAAGCAACTGATTCCTAGAACCACACTAGCTTATTTAACACAGCACAGTGTTCGCCAATGAAGATGTATGTTTTCTAAAACAACTGCATTAGAAATGAAGTGAAACAACTAATTTGTACATCTTCTTAGATTACACTAACTAGAAATGTTTGAACTTGCTGCACTAAACCTTCTTCGGAGGAAAGCAACTGATTCCTAGAACTGAACTAGCTTATTTCACACAGTACAGTGTTCGGCAATGAAGATGTTTGTTTTCTAAAGAAACTACTTTAGAAATGAAGCGAAACTAGTAAGTTGTACATCTTGTTAGACTACACAAACAAGGAAGGTTTGAAGTTGCTGCACTAAACCTTCTTCGTAGGAAATCAACTGATTCCTAGAACCGAACTAACTTATTTCAAACAGTACAGTTATCGGCAATGAAGATGTATGTTTCTGAAACAAACTTCTTTAGAAATGAAGTGAAACTACTAAGTTGTACATCTTGTTAGATTACACTAACTAGAAAAGTTTGAACTTGCTGCACTAAACCTTCTTCGTAGGAAAGCAACTGATTCCTAGAACCGAACTAGCTTATTTCACACAGTACAGTGTTCGGCAATGAAGATGTTTGTTTTCTGAACAAACTACTTTACAAATGAAGCGAAACTAGTAAGTTGTACATCTTGTCAGACTAC
Source organism: Orientallactaga sibirica (assembly GCA_036365145.1). Lineage (NCBI taxonomy): Eukaryota > Metazoa > Chordata > Mammalia > Rodentia > Dipodidae > Orientallactaga > Orientallactaga sibirica. Next base: position 85,425 of record JAEOAD010002621.1, on the reverse strand, counting down.
ACAAACAAGGAAAGTTTGAAGTTGCTGCACTAAACCTTCTTCGTAGGAAAGCAACTGATTCCTAGAACCACACTAGCTTATTTAACACAGCACAGTGTTCGCCAATGAAGATGTATGTTTTCTAAAACAACTGCATTAGAAATGAAGTGAAACTACTAATTTGTACATCTTCTTAGATTACACTAACTAGAAATGTTTGAACTTGCTGCACTAAACCTTCTTCAGAGGAAAGCAACTGATTCCTAGAACCACACTAGCTTATTTCACACAGTACAGTGTTCGGCAATGAAGATGTTTGTTTCCTAAAGAAACTACTTTAGAAATGAAGCGAAACTAGTAAGTTGTACATCTTGTTAGACTACACAAACAAGGAAGGTTTGAAGTTGCTGCACTAAACCTTCTTCGTAGGAAAGCAACTGATTCCTAGAACCGAACTAACTTATTTCAAACAGTACAGTTATCGGCAATGAAGATGTTTGTTTTCTAAACAAACTACTTTAGAAATGAAGTGAAACTACTAAGTTGTACATCTTGTTAGATTACACTAACTAGAAAAGTTTGAACTTGCTGCACTAAACCTTCTTCGTAGGAAAGCAACTGATTCCTAGAACCGAACTAGCTTATTTCACACAGTACAGTGTTCGGCAATGAAGATGTTTGTTTTCTGAACAAACTACTTTACAAATGAAGTGAAACTAGTAAGTTGTACATCTTGTTAGACTACACAAACAAGGAAAGTTTGAACTTGCTGCACTAAACCTTCTTCATTAGGAAAGCAACTGATTCCTAGAACCAAACTAGCTTATTTCACACAGTACAGTGTTCGGCAATGAAGATGTTTGTTTTCTGAACAAACTACTTTAGAAATGAAGCGAAACTAGTAAGTTGTACATCTTGTTAGACTACACAAACAAGGAAAGATTGAAGTTGCTGCACTAAACCTTCTTCACAGGAAAGCAACTGATTCCTAGAACCGAACTAACTTATTTCAGACAGTACAGTTTTCGGCAATGAAGAAGTTTGTTTTGAAACAAACTACTTTAGATATGAAACGAATCCAGTAAGGTTGTATATCTTGATAGATTACACTAACTAGAAAAGTTTGAACTTGCTGCACTAAACCTTCTTCGTAGGAAAGCAACTGATTCCTACAACCGAACTAGCTTATTTCACACAGTATAGTGTTCGGCAATGAAGATGTTTGTTTTCTAAACAAACTACTTTACAAATGAAGCGAAACTAGTAAGTTGTATATCTTGTTAGACTACACAAACAAGGAAAGTTTGAAGTTGATGAACTAAACCTTCTTCTTAGGAAAGCAAATGATTCCTGGAACTGAACTAACTTATTTCGCACAGTACAGTTTTTGGCAATGAAGATGTTTGTTTTTGAAACAAACTACTTTAGATATGACGCGAATCTAGTAAATTGTACATCTTGTTAGATTACAGTAACTAGAAAAGTTTGAACTTGCTGCACTAAACCTTCTTCGTAGGAAAGCAACTGATTCCTAGAACCGAACTAGCTTATTTCACACAGTACAGTGTTCAGCAATGAAGATGTTTGTTTTCTGAACAAACTAATTTACAAATGAAGCGAAACTAGTATGTTGTACATCTTGTTAGACTACACAAACAAGGAAAGTTTGAAGTTGCTGCACTAAACCTTCTTCGTAGGAAAGCAACTGATTCCTAGAACCACCCTAGCTTATTTAACACAGCACAGTGTTCGCCAATGAAGATGTATGTTTTCTAAAACAACTGCATTAGAAATGAAGGGAAACTACTAATTTGTACATCTTCTTAGATTACACTAACTAGAAATGTTTGAACTTGCTGCACTAAACCTTCTTCGGAGGAAAGCAACTGATTCCTAGAACCAAACTAGCTTATTTCACACAGTACAGTGTTCGGCAATGAAGATGTTTGTTTTCTAAAGAAACTACTTTAGAAATGAAGCGAAACTAGTAAGTTGTACATCTTGTTAGACTACACAAACAAGGAAAGTTTGAAGTTGCTGCACTAAACCTTCTTCATAGGAAAGCAACTGATTCCTAGAACCGAACTAACTAATTTCAAACAGTACAGTTATCGGCAATGAAGATGTATGTTTCTAAACAAACTGCTTTAGAAATGAAGTGAAACTACTAAGTTGTACATCTTGTTAGATTACACTAACTAGAAAAGTTTGAACTTGCTGCACTAAACCTTCTTCGTAGGAAAGCAACTGATTCCTAGAACCCAACTAGCTTATTTCACACAGTACAGTGTTCGGCAATGAAGATGTTTGTTTTCTGAACAAACTACTTTAGAAATGAAGCGAATCTAGTAAGTTGTACATCTTGTTAGATTACACTAACTAGAAAAGTTTGAACTTGCTGCACTAAACCTTCTTCGTAGGAAAGCAACTGATTCCTAGAACCGAACTAGCTTATTTCACACAGTACAGTGTTCGGCAATGAAGATGTTTGTTTTCTAAACAAACTACTTTACAAATGAAGCGAAACTAGTAAGTTGTACATCTTGTTAGACTACACAAACAAGGAAAGTTTGAAGTTGCTGCCCTAAACCTTCTTCGTAGGAAAGTAACTGATTCCTAGAACCACACTAGCTTATTTAACACAGCACAGTTGTTTGCCAATGAAGATGTATGTTTTCTAAAACAACTGCATTAGAAATGAAGTGAAACTACTAATTTGTACATCTTCTTAGATTACGCTAACCAGAAATGTTTGAACTTGCTGCACTAAACCTTCGTCGGAGGAAAGCAACTGATTCCTAGAACCGAACTAGCTTATTTCACACAGTATAGTGTTCGGCAATGAAGATGTTTGTTTTCTAAAGAAACTACTTTAGAAATGAAGCGAAACTAGTAGGTTGTATATCTTGTTAGACTACACAAACAAGGAAGGTTTGAAGTTGCTGCACTAAACCTTCCTTGTAGGAAAGCAACTGATTCCTAGAACCGCACTAACTTATTTCACACAGTACAGTTTTCGGCAATGAAGAAGTTTGTTTTTGAAACAAACTACTTTAGATATAAAGCGAATCCAGTAAGGTTGTACATCTTGTTAGATTACACTAACTAGAAAAGTTTGAACTTGCTGCACAAAACCTTCTTCGTAGGAAAGCAACTGATTCCTAGAACCGAACTAGCTTATTTTACACAGTACAGTGTTCGGCAATGAAGATGTTTGTTTTCTAAACAAACTACTTTACAAATGAAACGAAACTAGTAAGTTGTACATCTTGTTAGACTACACAAACAAGGAAAGTTGGAAGTTGCTGCACTAAACCTTCTTCGTAGGAAAGCAACTGATTCCTACAACCGAACTAGCTTATTTCACACAGTACAGTGTTCAGCAATGAAGATGTTTGTTTTCTGAACAAACTACTTTACAAATGAAGCGAAACTAGTAAGGTGTACATCTTGTTAGACTACAGAAACAAGGAAAGTTTGAAGTTGCTGCACTAAACCTTCTTCGTAGGAAAGCAACTGATTCCTAGAACCACCCTAGCTTATTTAACACAGCACAGTGTTCGCCAATGAAGATGTATGTTTTCTAAAACAACTGCATTAGAATTGAAAGGAAACTACTAATTTGTACATCTTCTTAGATTACACTAACTAGAAATGTTTGAACTTGCTGCACTATACATTCGTCGGAGGAAAGCAACTGATTCCTAGAACTGAACTAGCTTATTTCACACAGTACAGTGTTCAGCAATGAAGATGTTTGTTTTCTAAAGAAACTACTTTAGAAATGAAGCGAAACTAGTAACTTGTACATCTTGTGAGACTACACAAACAAGGAAGTTTTGAAGTTGCTGCACTAAACCTTCTTCGTAGGAAAGCAACTGATTCCTAGAACCGCACTAACTAATTTCAAACAGTACAGTTATCGGCAATGAAGATGTATGTTTCCGAATCAAACTGCTTTAGAAATGAAGTGAAACTACTAAGTTGTACATCGTGTTAGATTACACTAACTAGAAAAGTTTGATCTTGCTGCACTAAACCTTCTTCGTAGGAAAGCAACTGATTCCTAGAACCGAACTACCTTATTTCACACAGTACAGTGTTCGGAAATGAAGATGTTTGTTTTCTGAACAAACTACTTTACAAATGAAGTGAAACTAGTAAGTTGTACATCTTGTTAGACTACACAAACAAGGAAAGTTTGAAGTTGCTGCACTAAACCTTCTTCGCAGGAAAGCAACTGATTCCTAGAACCGAAGAAACTTATTTCACACAGTACAGTTTTAGGCAATGAAGAAGTTTGTTTTTGAAACAAACTACTTTAGATATGAAGCGAATCCAGTAAGGTTGTACATCTTGTTAGATTACACTAACTAGAAAAGTTTGAACTTGCTGCACTAAACCTTCTTCGTAGGAAAGCAACTGATTCCTAGAACCGAACTAGCTTATTTCACCCAGTACACTGTTCGGCACTGAAGATGTTTGTTTTCTAAACAAACTACTTTACAAATGAAGCGAAACTAGTAAGTTGTACATCTTGTTAGACTACACAAACAAGGAAAGTTTGAAGTTGATGAACTAAACCTCTTCGTAGGAAAGAAACCGATACCTAGAACTGAACTAACTTATTTCACACAGTACAGTTTTCGGCAATGAAGATGTTTGTTTTTGAAACAAACTACTTTAGATATGACGCGAATCTAGTAAATTGTACATCTTGTTAGATTACACTAACTAGAAAAGTTTGAACTTGCTGCACTAAACCTTCTTCGTAGGAAAGCAACTGATTCCTAGAACCGAACTAGCTTATTTCACACAGTACCGTGTTCGGCAATGAAGATGTTTGTTTTCTGAACAAACTACTTTACAAATGAAGCGAAACTAGTAAGTTGTACATCTTGTTAGACTACACAAACAAGGAAAGTTTGAAGTAGCTGCACTAAACCTTCTTCGTAGGAAAGCAACTGATTCCTAGAACCACACTAGCTTATTTAACACAGCACAGTGTTCGCCAATGAAGATGTATGTTTTCTATAAGATCTGCATTAGAAATGAAGTGAAACTACTAATTTGTACATCTTCTTAGATTACACTAACTAGAAATGTTTGAACTTGCTGCACTAAACCTTCGTCGGGGGAAAGCAACTGATTCCTAGAACCGAACAAGCTCATTTCACACAGTACAGTGTTCGGCAATGAAGATGTTTGTTTTTTGAGCAAAGTACTTTACAACTGAAGCGAAACTAGTAAGTTGTACATCTTGTTAGACTACTCAAACAAGGAAAGTTTGAAGTTGCTGCACTAAACCTTCTTTCGTAGGAAAGCAACTGATTCCTAGAACCGAATGAGCTTATTTCACACAGTACAATGTTTGGCAATGAAGATGTTTGTTTTCTCAACAAACTACATTACAAATGAGTCGATTCTACTAACTTGGCCATCTTTTTACATTACATTAACAAGGAAAGTTTGAACTTGCTGCACTCAACCTTCTTTGTAGGAAAGCAACTGATTCCTAGAACCGCATGAGCTTATTTCACACAGTACAATGTTCGGCAATGAAGATGTTTGTTTTCTCAACAAACTACTTTACAAATGAGTCGAATCTACTAACTTGGCCATGTTTTTAGATTACATTAACAAGGAAAGTTTGAACTTGGTGCACTCAACCTTCTTTGTAGGAAAGCACCTGATTCCTAGAAACGAATTAACTTATTTCACACAGTACAGTGTTCGGTACTGAAGATGTTTCTTTTCTAAAGAAACTACTTTAGAAATGAGGCGAATCTACTAACTTGTACATCTTGTTAGATTACACAAAGTAGGAAAGTTTGAACTTGCTGCACTCAACCTTCTTCGTAGGAAAGCAAGTGATTCCTAGAATCGAACTAGCTCATTTCACATAGTACAGTGTTCGGTAATGAAGATGTTTGTTTTCTAAACAAACTACATTAGAAATGAGGCCAATCTACTAAGTTGTGCATCCTCTCAGATTACATTAACAAGGAAAGTTTGAACTTGCTGCATTCAACCTTCTTTGTAGGAAAGCAACTGATTCCTAGAACTGAATGAGCTTATTTCACACAGTACAATGTTCGGCAATGAAGATGTTTGTTTTCTCAACAAAGTACTTTACAAATGAGGCTAATCTTCTAACTTGGCCATCTGTTGAGGTTACATTTACAAGGAAAGTTTGAACTTGATGCACTAATCGTTATTCGTAGAAATTAAACTGATTCCTAGAAGTGAATTAACTTATTTCACACAGTACAGTGTTCGGTACTGAAGATGTTTCTTTTCTAAAGAAACTACTTTAGAAATGATGCCAATCTACTAACTTGTGTATCTTTTCAGATTACAATAACAAGAAATGTTTGAACTTGCTGCACTCAACCTTCTTTGTAGGAAAGCAACTGATTCCTAGAACCGAATGAGCTTATTTCACACAGTACAATGTTCGAAGATGTTTGTTTTCTCAATGAAGATGTTTGTTTTCTCAACAAACTACTGTACAAATGAGTCGAATATACTAACTTGGCAATCTTTTGAGATTACATTAACAAGGAAAGTTTGAACTTGCTGCACTCAACCTTCTTTGTAGGAAAGCACCTGATTCCTAGAACCGAATTAACTTATTTCACACAGTACAGTGTTCGGTACTGAAGATGTTTGTTTTCTAAAACTAATTTAGAAATGATGCGAATCCACTAACTTGTACATCTTGTTAGATTACACAAACTAGGAAAGTTTGAACTTCCTGCACTAAACCATCTTCGTAGAAATTAAACTGACTCCTAGAAGCGAATTAACTCATTTCACACAGTACAGTGTTCGGTACTGAATATGTTTCTTTTCTAAAGAAACCACTTTAGAAATGAGGCCAATCTACTAAGTCGTGCATCTTTTCAGATTACATTAACAAGGAAAGTTTGAACTGGCTACATTCAACCTTCTTTGTAGGAAAGCAACTGATTCCTAGAACCTAATGAGCTTATTTCACACAGTGCAATGTTCGGCAATGAAGATGTTGGTTTTCTCAACAAAGTACTTTACAAATGAGGCGAATCTTCTAACTTGGCCATCTTTTGAGATTACATTAACAAGGAAAGTTTGAACTTGCTGCACTCAACCTTCTTCGTAGGAAAGCAAGTGATTCCTAGAATCGAACTAGCTCATTTCACATAGTGCAGAGTTCGGTAATGAAGATGTTTGTTTTCTAAACAAACTACTTTAGAAATGAGGCCATTCTACTAAGTTGTGCATCTTTTCAGATTACATTAACAAGGAAAGTTTGAACTTGCTGCACTCAACCTTCTTTGTTGGAAAGCAACTGATTCCTAGACCAGAATGAGCTTATTTCACACATTACAATGTTCGGCAATGAAGATGTTTGTTTTCTCAACAAACTACTTTACAAATGAGGCGAATCTAATAACTTGGCCATCTTTTTAGATTACATTAACAAGGAAAGTTTGAACTTGCTGCACTCAATCTTCTTCGTAGAAATTAAAGTGATTCCTAGAAGCGAATTAACTTATTTCACACAGTACAGTGTTCGGTACTGAAGATGTTTCTTTTCTAAAGAAACTACTTTAGAAATGAGGCGAATCCACTAACTTGTACATCTTGTTAGATTACACAAAGTAGGAACGTCTGAACTTGCTGCACTCAACCTTCTTCGTAGGAAAGCAAGTGATTCCTAGAATCGAACTAGCTCATTTCACATAGCACAGTGTTCGGTAATGAAGATGTTTGTTTTCTAAACAAACTACTTTAGAAATCAGGCCAATCTACTAAGTTGTGCATCTTTTCAGATTACATTAACAAGGAAAGTTTGAACTTGCTGCACTCAACCTTCTTTGTAGGAAAGGAACTGATTCCTAGAACCGAATGAGCTTATTTCAAACAGTACAATGTTCGGCAATGAAGATGTTTGTTTTCTCAACAAAGTACTTTACAAATGTGGCGAATCTTCTAACTTGGCCATCTTTTTAGATTACATTAACAAGGAAAGTTTGAACTTGCTGCACTCAACCTTCTTCTTAGAAATTAAACTGATTCCTAGAAGCGAATCAACTTATTTCACACAGTACAGTGTTCGGTACTGAAGATGTTTCTTTTCTAAAGAAACTACTTTAGAAATGCGACCAATCTACTACGTTGTGAATCTTTTCAGATTACATTAACAAGGAAAGTTAGAACTTGCTGCACTCAACCTTCTTTGTAGGAAAGCAACTGATTCCTAGAACCGAATGAGCTTATTTCACATAGTACAATCTTCGGCAATGAAGATGTTTGTTTTCTCAACAAACTACTTTACAATTGAGTCGTATCTACTAACTTGGCCATCTTTTTAGATTTCATTAACAAGGAAAGTTTGAAGTTGCTGCACTCAACCTTCTTTGTAGAAAAGCAACTGATTCCTAGAACCGAATGAGCTTATTTCACACAGTACAATGTTCGGCAATAAAGATGTTAATTTTCTCAACAAACTACTTTACAAATGAGGCGAATCTACTAACTTGGCAATCTTTTGAGATTACATTAACAAGGAAAGTTTGAACTTGCTGCACTCAACCTTCTTTGTAGGAAAGCACCTGATTCCTAGAACCGAATTAACTTATTTCACACAGTACAGTGTTCGGTACTGAAGATGTTTGTTTTCTAAAACTAATTTAGAAATGATGCGAATCCACTAACTTGTACATCTTGTTAGATTACACAAACTAGGAAAGTTTGAACTTCCTGCACTAAACCATCTTCGTAGAAATTAAACTGACTCCTAGAAGCGAATTAACTCATTTCACACAGTACAGTGTTCGGTACTGAATATGTTTCTTTTCTAAAGAAACCACTTTAGAAATGAGGCCAATCTACTAAGTCGTGCATCTTTTCAGATTACATTAACAAGGAAAGTTTGAACTGGCTACATTCAACCTTCTTTGTAGGAAAGCAACTGATTCCTAGAACCTAATGAGCTTATTTCACACAGTACAATGTTCGGCAATGAAGATGTTTGTTTTCAACAAAGTACTTTACAAATGAGGCAAATCTTCTAACTTGGCCATCTTTTGAGATTACATTAACAAGGAAAGTTTGAACTTGCTGCACTCAACCTTCTTCGTAGGAAAGCAACTGATTCCTAGAATCGAATTAGCTCATTTCACATAGTGCAGAGTTCGGTAATGAAGATGTTTGTTTTCTAAACAAACTACTTTAGAAATGAGGCCATTCTACTAACTTGTGCATCTTTTTAGATTACATTAACAAGGAAAGTTTGAACTTGCTGCACTCAACCTTCTTTGTTGGAAAGCAACTGATTCCTAGACCAGAATGAGCTTATTTCACACAGTACAATGTTCGGCAATGAAGATGTTTGTTTTCTCAACAAACTACTTTACAAATGAGGCGAATCTAATAACTTGGCCATCTTTTTAGATTACATTAACAAGGAAAGTTTGAACTTGCTGCACTCAACCTTCTTTGTAGAAATTAAAGTGATTCCTAGAAGCGAATTAACTTATTTCACACAGTACAGTGTTCGGTACTGAAGATGTTTCTTTTCTAAAGAAACTACTTTAGAAATGAGGCAATCCACTAACTTGTACATCTTGTTAGATTACACAAACAAGGAAAGTTTGAACTTGCTGCACTCAACCTTCTTCGTAGGAAAGCAAGTGATTCCTAGAATCGAACTAGCTCATTTCACAAGCACAGTGTTCGGTAATGAAGATGTTTGTTTTCTAAACAAACTACTTTAGAAATCAGGCCAATCTACTAAGTTGTGCATCTTTTCAGATTACATTAACAAGGAAAGTTTGAACTTGCTGCACTCAACCTTCTTTGTAGGAAAGGAACTGATTCCTAAAACCGAATGAGCTTATTTCAAACAGTACAATGTTCGCAAATGAAGATGTTTGTTTTCTCAACAAAGTACTTTACAAATGTGGCGAATCTTCTAACTTGGCCATCTTTTTAGATTACATTAACAAGGAAAGTTTGAACTTGCTGCACTCAACCTTCTTCATAGAAATTAAACTGATTCCTAGAAGCGAATCAACTTATTTCACACAGTACAGTGTTCGGTACTGAATATGTTTCTTTTCTAAAGAAACTACTTTAGAAATGCGACCAATCTACTACGTTGTGAATCTTTTCAGATTACATTAACAAGGAAAGTTAGAACTTGCTGCACTCAACCTTCTTTGTAGGAAAGCAACTGATTCCTAGAATCGAATGAGCTTATTTCACATAGTACAATCTTCGGCAATGAAGATGTTTGTTTTCTCAACAAACTACTTTACAATTGAGTCGTATCTACTAACTTGGCCATCTTTTTAGATTTCATTAACAAGGAAAGTTTGAAGTTGCTGCACTCAACCTTCTTTGTAGAAAAGCAACTGATTCCTAGAACCGAATGAGCTTATTTCACACAGTACAATGTTCGGCAATAAAGATGTTAATTTTCTCAACAAACTACTTTACAAATGAGGCGAATCTACTAACTTGGCAATCTTTTGAGATTACATTAACAAGGAAAGTTTGAACTTGCTGCACTCAACCTTCTTTGTAGGAAAGCACCTGATTCCTAGAACCGAATTAACTTATTTCACACAGTACAGTGTTCGGTACTGAAGATGTTTGTTTTCTAAAGAAACTACTTTAGAAATGAGGCGCATCCACTAACTTGTACATCTTGTTAGATTACACAAACTAGGAAAGTTTGAACTTCCTGCACTCAACCATCTTTGTAGAAATCAAACTGACTCCTAGAAGCGAATTAACTCATTTCACACAGTACAGTGTTCGGTACTGAAGATGTTTCTTTTCTAAAGAAACTACTTTAGAAATGACGCCAATCTACTAAGTCGTGCATCTTTTTAGGTTACATTAACAAGGAATTTTGAACTGGCTACATTCAACCTTCTTTGTAGGAAAGCAACTGAATTCTAGAACTAAATTAGCTTTGTTCACACAGTACAATGTTCGGCAATTAAGATGTTTGTTTTCTCAACAAATTACTTTACCAATGAGGCAAATCTACTAACTTGGACATCTTTTCAGACCACATTAACAAGGAAAGTTTGAACTTGCTAAACTCAACAATTTTCGTAGAAAATAAACTGATTCCTAGAACTGAATTAGCTCATTTCACAAAGTACAAAGTTTGGCAATGTAGGTTTGTTTTCTAAAGAAACTACTTTAGAAATGAGGCGAATCTACTAACTTGGACATCTTTTTAGATTACATTAACAAGGAAAGTTTGAAGTTGTTGCACTCAACCTTCTTTCTAGGAAAGCAACTGATTCCTAGAACCGAATGAGCTTATTTCACACAGTACAATGTTCGGCAATAAAGATGTTAATTTTCTCAACAAACTACTTTACAAATGATGCGAATCTACTAACTTGGCAATCTTTTTAGATTACGTTGACAAGGAAAGTTTGAACTTGCTGCACTCAACCTTCTTTGTAGGAAAGCAAATGATTCCTAGAAGCGAATTAACTTATTTCACACAGTAGAGTGTTCGGTACTGAAGATGTTTGTTTTCTAAAGAAACTACTTTAGAAATGAGGCGAATCCACTAACTTGTACATCTTGTTAGATTACACCAACTAGGAAAGTTTGAACTTGCTGCACTCAACCTTCTTCGTAGGAAAGCAAGTGATTCCTAGAATCGAACTAGCTCATTTCACATAGCACAGTGTTCGGTAATGAAGATGTTTGTTTTCTAAACAAACTACTTTAGAAATCAGGCCAATCTACTAAGTTGTGCATCTTTTCAGATTACATTAACAAGGAAAGTTTGAACTTGCTGCACTCAACCTTCTTTGTAGGAAAGCAACTGATTCCTAGAACCGAATGAGCTTATTTCAAACAGTACAATGTTCGGCAATGAAGATGTTTGTTTTCTCAACAAAGTACTTTACAAATGAGGCGAATCTTCTAACTTGGCCATCTTTTTAGATTACATTAACAAGGAAAGTTTGAACTTGCTGCACTCAACCTTCTTCGTAGAAATTAAACTGATTCCTAGAAGCGAATTAACTTATTTCACACAGTACAGTGTTCGGTATTGAAGATGTTTCTTTTCTAAAGAAACTACTTTAGAAATGAGGCCAATCTACTAACTTGGCCATCTTTTTAGATTACATTAAAAAGGTAAGTTTGAACTTGCTGCACTCAACCTTCTTTGTGGGAAAGCAACTGATTCCTAGAACAGAATAAGCTTATTTCACACAGTACAATGTTCGGCAATGAAGATGCTTGTTTTCTCAACAAACTACTTTACAAATGAGTAGAATCTACTAACTTAGCCATCTTTTTAGATTACATTAACAAGGAAAGTTTGAACTTGCTGCACTCAACCTTCTTTGTAGGAAAGCAACTGATTCCTAGAACCGAATGAGCTTATTTCACACAGTACAATGTTCGCAATGAAGATGTTTGTTTTCTCAACAAACTACTTTACAAATGAGGCAAATCTTCTAACTTGGCCATCTTTTGAGGTTACATTAACAAGGAAAGTTTGAACTTGCTGCACTCAACCTTCTTCGTAGAAATTAAACTGATTCCTAGAGGCGAATTAACTTATTTCACACAGTACAGATTTCGGTACTGAAGATGTTTGTTTTCTCAACAAAGTACTTTAAAAATGAGGCGAATGTTCTAAATTGGCCATGTTTTTAGATTACATTAACAAGGAAAGTTTGAACTTGCTGCACTCAACCTTCTTCATAGAAATTAAACTGAAATCTAGAAGCGAATTAACTTATTTCATACAGTACAGTGTTCGGTACTGAAGGTGTTTCTTTTCTAAAGAAACTACTTTAGAAATGAGGCCAATCTACTACGTTGTGCATCTTTTCAGATTACATTAACAAGGAAAGTTTGAACTTGCTGCACTCAACCTTCTTCGTAGAAATTGAACTGATTCCTAGAAGCGAACTAATTTATTTCACACAGTACAGTGTTCGATACTGAAGATGTTTCTTTTCTAAAGAAACTACTTTAGAAATGAGGCCAATCTACTACGTTGTGCATCTTTTCAGATTACATTAACAAGGAAAGTTTGAACTTGCTGCACTCAACCTTCTTTGTAGGAAAGCAACTGATTCCTAGAACCTAATGAGCTTATTTCAAACAGTCCAATGTTCGGCAATGAAGATGTTGGTTTTCTCAACAAAGTACTTTACAAATGAGGTGAATCTTCTAACTTGGCCATCTTTTGAGATTACATTTACAAGGAACGTGTGAACTTGCTGCACTCAACCTTCTTCGTAGAAATTAAACTGATTCCTAGAACCGAATGAGCTTATTTCATACAGTACAATGTTCGGCAATGAAGATGTTTGTTTTCTCAACAAACTACTTTACAAATGAGTCAAATCTACTAACTTGGCCATCTTTTTAGATTACATTAACAAGGAAAGTTTGAACTTGCTGCACTCAACCTTCTTTGTAGGAAAGCAACTGATTCCTAGAACCGAATGAGCTTATTTCACACAGTACAATGTTCGGCAATGAAGATGTTTGTTTTCTCAACAAACTACTTTACAAATGAGGCGAATCTTCTAACTTGGCCATCTTTTTAGATTACATTAACAAGGAAAGTTTGAACTTGCTGCACTCAACATTCTTTGTAGAAATTAAACTGATTCCTAGAACCGAATTAACTTATTTCACACAGTACAGTGTTCCAGTACTGAAGATGTTTCTTTTCTAAAGAAACTACTTTAGAAAATGAGGCGAATCTACTAACTTGTACATCTTGTTAGATTACACAAAGTAGGAAAGTTTGAACTTGCTGCACTCAACCTTCTTCGTAGGAAAGCAAAGGATTCCTAGAATCGAACTAGCTCATTTCACATAGTACAGTGTTCGGCAATGAAGATGTTTGTTTTCTAAACAAACTACTTTAGAAATGAGGCCAATCTACTAACGTTGTGCATCTTTTTTAGATTACATTAACAAGGAAAGTTTGAACTTGCTGCACTCAACCTTCTTTGTAGGAAAGCAACTGATTCCTAGAACCGAATGAGCTTAATTCACACAGTACAATGTTCGGCAATGAAGATGTTTGTTTTCTCAACAAACTACTTTACAAATGAGTCGAATCTACTAACTTGGCCATCTTTTGAGATTACATTAACAAGGAAAGTTTGAACTTGCTGAACTCAACCTTCTTCGTAGAAATTAAACTGATTCCTAAAAGCGAATTAACTTATTTCACACAGTACAGTGTTCCGTACTGGAGATGTTTCTTTTCTAAAGAAACTACTTTAGAAATGAGGCGAATCCCTAACTTGTACATCTTGTTAGATTACATTAACAAGGAAAGTTTGAACTTGCTGCACTCAACCTTCTTTGTAGGAAAGCAAGTGATTCCTAGAATCGAATGAGCTCATTTCACATAGTACAGTGTTCGGTAATGAAGATGTTTGTTTTCTAAACAAACTACTTTAGAAATGAGGCCAATCTACTAACTTGTGCATCTTTTCAGATTACATTAACAAGGAAAGTTTGAACTTGCTGCACTCAACCTTCTTTGTAGGAAAGCAACTGATTCCTAGAACCGAATGAGCTTATTTCACACAGTACAATGTTCGCAATGAAGATGTTTGTTTTCTAAAGAAACTAATTTAGAAATGATGCGAATCCACTAACTTGTACATCTTGTTAGATTACATTAACTAAGGAAAGTTTGAACTTGCTGCACTCAACCTTCTTTGTAGGAAAGCACCTGATTCCTAGAACCGAATTAACTTATTTCACACAGTACAGTGTTCGGTACTGAATATGTTTGTTTTCTAAAGAAACTAATTTAGAAATGATGCGAATCCACTAACTTGTACATCTAGTGAGATTACACAAACTAGGAAAGTTTGAACTTCCTGCACTCAACCATCTTCATAGAAATTAAACTGACTCCTAGAATCGAATTAACTCATTTCACACAGTACAGTGTTCGGTACTGAAGATGTTTCTTTTCTAAAGAAACTACTTTAGAAATGAGGCCAATCTACCAGGTCGTGCATCTTTTTAGGTTACATTAACAAGGAAAGTTTGAACTGGCTACATTCAACCTTCTTTGTAGGAAATCAACTGAATTCTAGAACTAAATTAGCTTTGTTCAAACAGTACAATGTTCGGCAATGAAGATGTTTGTTTTCTCAACAAACTACTTTACCAATGAGGCAAATCTACTAACTTGGACATCTTTTCAGACCACATTAACAAGGAAATTTTGAACTTGCTGCACTCAACCTTCTTTGTAGGAAAGCAACAGATTCCTAAAACCGAAGGAGCTTATTTCACACAGTACAATGTTCGGAAATGAAGATGTTTGTTTTCTCAACAAAGTACTTTACAAATGAGGCGAATCTTCTAACTTGGCCAACTTTTGAGATTACATTAACAAGGAAAGTTAGAACTTGCTGCACTCAACCTTCTTCGTAGAAATTAAACTGATTCCTAGAAGCGAATTAACTTATTTCACACAGTACAGTGTTCGGTACTGAAGATGTTTCTTTTCTAAAGAAACTACTTCAGAAATGAGGCGAACCCACTAACTTTTACATGTTGTTAGATTACACAAAGTAGGAAAGTTTGAACTTGCTGCACTCAACCTTCTTCGTAGAAATTAAACTGATTCCTAGAATCGAATTAACTTATTTCACACAGTACACTGTTCGGTACTGAAGATGTTTCTTTTCTAAAAACTACTTTAGAAATGAGGCCAATACTAAGTTGTGCATCTTTTCAGATTACATTAACAAGGAAAGTTTGAACTTGCTGCACTCAACGTTCTTTGTAGGAAAGCAAGTATTTCCTAGAACCGAATGATCTTATTTCACACAGTACAATGTTCGGCAATGAAGATGTTTGTTTTCTCAACAAACTACTTTACAAATGAGTCGAATCTACTAACTTGGCCATCTTTTTAGATTACATTAACAAGGAAAGTTTGAACTTGCTGCACTCAACCTTCTTTGTAGGAAAGCAACTGATTCCTAGAACCGAATGAGCTTATTTCACACAGTACAATGTTCGGCAATGAAGATGTTTGTTTTCTCAACAAACTACTTTACAAATGAGTCAAATCTACTAACTTGGCCATCTTTTTAGATTAGATTAACAAGGAAAGTTTTTACTTGCTGCACTCAACCTTCTTTGTAGGAAAGCACCTGATTCCTAGAACCGAATTAACTTATTTCACACAGTACAGTGTTCGGTACTAAAGATATTTGTTTTCTAAAGATACTAATTCAGAAATGAGGTGAATCCACTAACTTGTACATCTTGTTAGATTACAATAACTAGGAACGTTTGAACTTCCTGCACTCAACCATCTTCGTAGAAATTAAACTGACTCCTATAAGCGAATTAACTAATATCACACAGTAAAGTGTTCGGTACTGAAGATGTTTTCTTTCTAAAGAAACTACTTTAGAAATGAGGCCAATCTACTAAGTCGTGCATCTTTTTAGGTTACATTAACAAGGAAAGTTTGAACTGGCTACATTCAACCTTCTTTGTAGGAAAGCAACTGAATTCTAGAACTAAATTAGCTTTGGTCACACAGTACAATGTTCGGCAATGAAGATGTTTGTTTTCTCAACAAACTACTTTACCAATGAGGCAAATCTACTAACTTGGACATCTTTTTCAGACCACATTAACAAGGAAAGTTTGAACTTGCTAAACTCAACCATCTTTGTAGAAAGTAAACTGATTCCTAGAACTGAATTAGCTCATTTCACAAAGTACAAAGTTTGGCAATTTAGGTTTGTTTTCTAAAGAAACTACTTTAGAAATGAGGCGAATCTACTATCTTGGACATCTTTTTAGATTACATTAACAAGGAAAGTTTGAACTTGCTGCACTCAACCTTCTTTGTAGGAAAGCAACTGATTCCTAGAACCGAATGAGCTTATTTCACACAGTACAATGTTCGGCAATGAAGATGTTTGTTTTCTCAACAAACTACTTTACAAATGAGGCGAATCTACTAACTTGGCCATCTTTTTAGATTACATTAACAAGGAAAGTTTGAACTTGCTGCACTCAACCTTCTTTGTAGGAAAGCAACTGATTCCTAGAAGCGAATTAACTTATTTCACACAGTACAGTGTTCGGTACTGAAGATGTTTCTTTTCTAAAGAAACTACTTTAGAAATGAGGCGAATCCACTAACTTGTACATCTTGTTAGATTACACAAACTAGGAAAGTTTGAACTTGCTGCACTCAACCTTCTTTGTAGGAAAGCAAGTGATTCCTAGAACAGAATGTGAGTATTTCACATAGTACAGTGTTCAGTAATGAAGATGTTTGTTTTCTAAAGAAACTACTTTAGAAATGAGGCCAATCTACTAAGTTGTGCATCTTTTTAGATTACATTAACAAGGAAAGTTTGAACTTGCTGCACTCAACATTCTTTGTAGGAAATCAACTGATTCCTAGAACCGAATGAAGTTATTTCACACAGTACAATGTTCGGCAATGAAGATGTTTGTTTTCTCAACAAACTACTTTACAAATGAGGCGAATCTACTAACTTGGCCATCTTTTTAGATTACATTAACAAGGAAAGATTGAACTTGCTGCAGTCAACCATCTTCGTAAATATTAAACTGTTTCCTAGAAGCGAATTAACTTATTTCACACAGTACAGTGTTCGGTACTGAAGATGTTTCTTTTCTAAAGAAACTACTTTAGAAATGAGGCCAATCCACTAACTTGTACATCTTGTTAGATTACATTAACAAGGAAAATTTGAACTTGCTGCACTCAACCTTCTTTGTAGGAAAGCAAGTGATTCCTAGAAATCGAATGAGCTTATTTCACATAGTACAGTGTTTAGTGATGAAGATGTTTGTTTTCTAAACAAACTACTTTAGAAATGAGGCCAATCTACTAAGTTGTGCATCTTTTTAGATTACATTAACAAGGAAAGTTTGAACTTGCTGCACTCAACCTTCTTTGTAGGAAAGCAACTGATTCCTAGAACCGAATGAGCTTATTTCACACAGTACAATGTTCGGCAATGAAGATGTTTGTTTTCTCAACAAACTACTTTACAAATGAGGGGAATCTACTAACTTGGCCATCTTTTTAGATTACATTAACAAGGAAAGTTTGAACTTGCTGCACTCAGCCTTCTTTGTAGGAAAACAACTGATTCCTAGAACCGAATGAGCTTATTTCACACAGTACAAAGTTCGGTAATGAAGATGTTTGTTTTCTCAACAAAGTACTTTACAAATGAGGCGAATCTTCTAACTTGGCCATCTTTTTAGATTACATTAACAAGGAAAGTTTGAACTTGCTGCACTCAACCTTCTTCGTAGGAATTAAACTGATTCCTAGAAGCGAATTAACTTATTTCACACAGTACAGTGTTCGGTACTGAAGATGTTTCTTTTCTAAAGAAACTACTTTAGAAATGAGGCCAATCTACTAAGTTGTGCATCTTTTTAGATTACATTAACAAGGAAAGTTTGAACTTGCTGCACTCAACCTTCTTTGTAGGAAAGCAACTGAATTCTAGAACTAAATTAGCTTTGTTCACACAGTACAATGTTCGGCAATGAAGATGTTTGTTTTCTCAACAAACTACTTTACAAATGAGGCGTATCTACTAACTTGGCATCTTTTTTAGATTACATTAACAAGGAAAGTTTGAACTTGCTGCACTCAACCTTCTTTGTAGGAAAGCAACTGATTCCTAGAACCGAATGAGCTTATTTCACACAGTACAATGTTCGGCAATGAAGATGTTTGTTTTCTCAACAAACTACTTTACAAATGAGGCGAATCTACTAACTTGGCCATCTTTTTAGATTACATTAACAAGGAAAGTTTGAACTTGCTGCACTCAACCTTCTTTGTAGAAATTAAACTGATTCCTAGAACCGAATTAACTTATTTCACACAGTACAATGTTCGGTAATGAAGATGTTTGTTTTCTCAAAGAAACTACTTTAGAAATGAGGCGAATCTACTAACTTGTACATCTTGTTAGATTACATTAACAAGGAAAGTTTGAACTTGCTGCACTCAACCTTCTTTGTAGGAAAGCAACTGAATCGAACTAGCTCATTTCACATAGAAACGTTAAATGAAGGTATTTCACACAGTACAAATGTGAATGTTAACTTAGCCATCTTTTTTATGAAGATGTTTTCTTTTCTAAAGAAACTACTTTAGAAATGATGACAATCTACTAACTTGTGCATCTTTTTAGATTACAATAACAAGGAAAGTTTGAACTTGCTGCACTCAACCTTCTTTGTAGGAAAGCAACTGATTCCTAGAACCGAATGAGCTTATTTCACACAGTACAATGTTCGGCAATGAAGATGTTTGTTTTCTCAAAGAAACTACTTTACAAATGAGTCGAATCTACTAATGTTGTGCATCTTTTTAGATTACATTAACAAGGAAAGTTTGAACTTGCTGCACTCAACCTTCTTTGTAGGAAAGCAACTGATTCCTAGAACCGAATGAGCTTATTTCACACAGTACAATGTTCGGCAATGAAGATGTTTGTTTTCTCAACAAAGTACTTTACAAATGAGGCGAATCTACTAACTTGGCCATCTTTTTAGATTACATTAACAAGGAAAGTTTGAACTTGCTGCACTCAACCTTCTTTGTAGAAATTAAACTGATTCCTAGAACCAAATGAGCTTTTTCACACAGTACAGTGTTCGGTAATGAAGATGTTTGTTTTCTAAAGAAACTACTTTACAAATGAGGCGAATCTTCTAACTTGGCCATCTTTTAGATTACATTAACAAGGAAAGTTTGAACTTGCTGCACTCAACCTTCTTTGTAGAAATTAAACTGATTCCTAGAACCGAATTAACTTATTTCACACAGTACAGTGTTCGGTAATGAAGATGTTTGTTTTCTAAACAAACTACTTTAGAAATGAGGCCAATCTACTAACTTGTGCATCTTTTTAGATTACATTAACAAGGAAAGTTTGAACTTGCTGCACTCAACCTTCTTTGTAGGAAAGCAACTGATTCCTAGAACCGAATGAGCTTATTTCACACAGTACAATGTTCGGCAATGAAGATGTTTGTTTTCTCAACAAACTACTTTACAAATGAGTCGAATCTACTAACTTGGCCATCTTTTTAGATTACATTAACAAGGAAAGTTTGAACTTGCTGCACTCAACCTTCTTTGTAGGAAAGCAACTGATTCCTAGAACCGAATTAACTTATTTCACACAGTACAATGTTCGGTAATGAAGATGTTTGTTTTCTAAACAAACTAACTTTAGAAATGATGGCGAATCTACTAACTTGTACATCTTGTTAGATTACATTAACAAGGAAAGTTTGAACTTGCTGCACTCAACCTCTTTGTAGGAAATAAACTGATTCCTAGAAGCGAATTAACTTATTTCACACAGTACAGTGTTCGGTACTGAAGATGTTTCTTTTCTAAAGAAACTACTTTAGAAATGAGGCCAATCTACTAAGTCTTGCATCTTTTAGGTTACATTAACAAGGAAAGTTTGAACTGGCTGCATTCAACCTTCTTTGTAGGAAAGCAACTGATTTCTAGAACTAAATTAGCTTTGTTCACACAGTACAATGTTCGGCAATGAAGATGTTTGTTTTCTCAACAAACTACTTTACAAATGAGGCGAATCTACTAACTTGGCCATCTTTTTAGATTACATTAACAAGGAAAGTTTGAACTTGCTGCACTCAACCTTCTTTGTAGGAAAGCAAACTGATTCCTAGAACCGAATGAGCTTATTTCACACAGTACAATGTTCGGCAATGAAGATGTTTGTTTTCTCAACAAACTACTTTACAAATGAGGCGAATCTTCTAACTTGGCCATCTTTTTAGATTACATTAACAAGGAAAGTTTGAACTTGCTGCACTCAACCTTCTTTGTAGAAATTAAACTGATTCCTAGAACTGAATTAACTTATTTCACACAGTACAATGTTCGGTAATGAAGATGTTTCTTTTCTAAAGAAACTACTTTAGAAATGAGGCCAATCTACTAACTTGTACATCTTTTTAGATTACATTAACAAGGAAAGTTTGAACTTGCTGCACTCAACCTTCTTTTGTAGGAAAGCAACTGATTCCTAGAATCAAATGAGCTTATTTCACACAGTACAATGTTCGAAATGAAGATGTTTGTTTTTCAATCAACTAGTACAAGATTACATTAACAAGGAAAGTTTGAACTTGCTGCACTCAACCTTTCTTTGTAGGAAAGCAAGTGATTCCTAGAATCTTTTTCACAGTACAGTGTTCGGTAATGAAGATGTTTGTTTTCTAAAGAAACTACTTTAGAAATGAGGCCAATCTACTAACTTGTGCATCTTTTTAGATTACATTAACAAGGAAAGTTTGAACTTGCTGCACTCAACCTTCTTGTAGGAAAGCAACTGATTCCTAGAACCGAATGAGCTTATTTCACACAGTACAATGTTCGGCAATGAAGATGTTTGTTTTCTCAACAAACTACTTTACAAATGAGGCGAATCTACTAACTTGCCATCTTTTTAGATTACATTAACAAGGAAAGTTTGAACTTGCTGCACTCAACCTTCTTTGTAGGAAAGCAACTGATTCCTAGAACCGAATGAGCTTATTTCACACAGTACAATGTTCGGCAATGAAGATGTTTGTTTTCTCAACAAACTACTTTACAAATGAGGCCAATCTACTAACTTGGCCATCTTTTTAGATTACATTAACAAGGAAAGTTTGAACTTGCTGCACTCAACCTTCTTTGTAGGAAAGCAACTGATTCCTAGAACCGAATGAGCTATTTCACACAGTACAATGTTCGGCAATGAAGATGTTTGTTTTCTCAACAAACTACTTTACAAATGAGGCGAATCTTCTAACTTGGCCATCTTTTTAGATTACAGTAACAAGGAAAGTTTGAACTTGCTGCACTCAACCATCTTCGTAGAAATTAAACTGATTCCTAGAAACGAATTAACTTATTTCACACAGTACAGTGTTCGGTACTGAAGATGTTTGTTTTCTAAACAAACTACTTTAGAAATGAGGCCAATCTACTAACTTGTGCATCTTTTTTAGATTACATTAACAAGGAAAGTTTGAACTTGCTGCACTCAACCTTCTTTGTAGGAAAGCAACTGATTCCTAGAACCGAATGAGCTTATTTCACACAGTACAATGTTCGGCAATGAAGATGTTTGTTTTCTCAACAAACTACTTTACAAATGAGTCGAATCTACTAACTTGGCCATCTTTTTAGATTACATTAACAAGGAAAGTTTGAACTTGCTGCACTCAACCTTCTTTGTAGGAAAGCACCTGATTCCTAGAACCGAATTAACTTATTTCACACAGTACAGTGTTCGGTACTGAAGATGTTTGTTTTCTAAAGAAACTAATTTAGAAATGATGCGAATCCACTAACTTGTACATCTTGTTAGATTACACAAACTAGGAAAGTTTGAACTTCCTGCACTCAACCATCTTCGTAGAAATTAAACTGACTCCTAGAAGCGAATTAACTCATTTCACACAGTACAGTGTTCGGTACTGAAGATGTTTCTTTTCTAAAGAAACTACTTTAGAAATGAGGCCAATCTACTAAGTCGTGCATCTTTTTAGGTTACATTAACAAGGAAAGTTTGAACTGGCTACATTCAACCTTCTTTGTAGGAAAGCAACTGAATTCTAGAACTAAATTAGCTTTGTTCACACAGTACAATGTTCGGCAATGAAGATGTTTGTTTTCTCAACAAACTACTTTACCAATGAGGCAAATCTACTAACTTGGACATCTTTTCAGACCACATTAACAAGGAAAGTTTGAACTTGCTAAACTCAACCATCTTCGTAGAAAGTAAACTGATTCCTAGAACTGAATTAGCTCATTTCACAAAGTACAAAGTTTGGCAATTTAGGTTTGTTTTCTAAAGAAACTACTTTAGAAATGAGGCGAATCTACTAACTTGGACATCTTTTTAGATTACATTAACAAGGAAAGTTTGAACTTGCTGCACTCAACCTTCTTTGTAGGAAAGCAACTGATTCCTAGAACCGAATGAGCTTATTTCACACAGTACAATGTTCGGCAATGAAGATGTTTGTTTTCTCAACAAACTACTTTACAAATGAGGCGAATCTACTAACTTGGCCATCTTTTTAGATTACATTAACAAGGAAAGTTTGAACTTGCTGCACTCAACCTTCTTTGTAGGAAATTAAAACTGATTCCTAGAAGCCGAATTAACTTATTTCACACAGTACAGTGTTCGGTACTGAAGATGTTTGTTTTCTAAAGAAACTACTTTAGAAATGAGGCGAATCTACTAACTTGTACATCTTGTTAGATTACACAAAGTAGGAAAGTTTGAACTTGCTGCACTCAACCTTCTTTGTAGGAAAGCAACTGATTCCTAGAATCGAATTAGCTCATTTCACATAGTACAGTGTTCGGTAATGAAGATGTTTGTTTTCTAAACAAACTACTTTAGAAATGAGGCCAATCTACTAAGTTGTGCATCTTTTTAGATTACATTAACAAGGAAAGTTTGAACTTGCTGCACTCAACCTTCTTTGTAGGAAAGCAACTGATTCCTAGAACCGAATGAGCTTATTTCACACAGTACAATGTTCGGCAATGAAGATGTTTGTTTTCTCAACAAAGTACTTTACAAATGAGGCGAATCTTCTAACTTGGCCATCTTTTTAGATTACATTAACAAGGAAAGTTTGAACTTGCTGCACTCAACCTTCTTCGTAGAAATTAAACTGATTCCTAGAAGCGAATTAACTTATTTCACACAGTAGTACAGTGTTCGGTACTGAAGATGTTTCTTTTCTAAAGAAACTACTTTAGAAATGAGGCCAATCTACTAACTTGTGCATCTTTTCAGATTACATTAACAAGGAAAGTTTGAACTTGCTGCACTCAACCTTCTTTGTAGGAAAGCAACTGATTCCTAGAAACGAATGAGCTTATTTCACACAGTACAATGTTCGGTAATGAAGATGTTTGTTTTCTCAACAAACTACTTTACAAATGAGGCGAATCTACTAACTTGGCCATCTTTTTTAGATTACATTAACAAGGAAAGTTTGAACTTGCTGCACTCAACCTTCTTTGTAGGAAAGCAACTGATTCCTAGAACCGAATGAGCTTATTTCACACAGTACAATGTTCGGCAATGAAGATGTTTGTTTTCTCAACAAACTACTTTACAAATGAGGCGAATCTTCTAACTTGGCCATCTTTTGAGATTACATTAACAAGGAAAGTTTGAACTTGCTGCACTCAACCTTCTTTGTAGAAAAAGCAACTGATTCCTAGAACCGAATTAACTTATTTCACACAGTACAGTGTTCGGCAATGAAGATGTTTCTTTTCTAAAGAAACTACTTTAGAAATGAGGCGAATCTACTAACTTGTACATCTTTTTAGATTACATTAACAGGAAAGTTTGAACTTGCTGCACTCAACCTTCTTTGTAGAAAAGCAACTGATTCCTAGAACCGAATGAGCTTATTTCACACAGTACAATGTTCGGCAATGAAGATGTTTGTTTTCTCAACAAACTACTTTACAAATGAGGCCAATCTACTAACTTGGCCATCTTTTTAGATTACATTAACAAGGAAAGTTTGAACTTGCTGCACTCAACCTTCTTTGTAGAAATTAAACTGATTCCTAGAACCGAATTAACTTATTTCACACAGTACAGTGTTCGGTACTGAAGATGTTTGTTTTCTAAAGAAACTACTTTAGAAATGAGGCCAATCTACTAACTTGTGCATCTTTTTAGATTACACAAACAAGGAAAGTTTGAACTTGCTGCACTCAACCTTCTTTGTAGGAAAGCAACTGATTCCTAGAACCGAATGAGCTTATTTCACACAGTACAATGTTCGGTAATGAAGATGTTTGTTTTCTAAACAAACTACTTTAGAAATGAGGCCAATCTACTAACTTGTGCATCTTTTTAGATTACATTAACAAGGAAAGTTTGAACTTGCTGCACTCAACCTTCTTTGTAGGAAAGCAACTGATTCCTAGAACCGAATGAGCTTATTTCACACAGTACAATGTTCGGCAATGAAGATGTTTGTTTTCTCAACAAAACTACTTTACAAATGAGGCGAATCTTCTAACTTGGCCATCTTTTTAGATTACATTAACAAGGAAAGTTTGAACTTGCTGCACTCAACCTTCTTTGTAGAAATTAAACTGATTCCTAGAATCGAATTAACTTATTTCACACAGTACAGTGTTCGGTAATGAAGATGTTTGTTTTCTAAACAAACTACTTTAGAAATGAGGCCAATCTACTAACTTGTGCATCTTTTTAGATTACATTAACAAGGAAAGTTTGAACTTGCTGCACTCAACCTTCTTTGTAGGAAAGCAACTGATTCCTAGAACCAAATGAGCTTATTTCACACAGTACAATGTTCGGCAATGAAGATGTTTGTTTTCTCAACAAACTACTTTACAAATGAGGCGAATCTTCTAACTTGGCCATCTTTTTAGATTACATTAACAAGGAAAGTTTGAACTTGCTGCACTCAACCTTCTTTGTAGAAATTAAACTGATTCCTAGAAGCGAAATTAACTTATTTCACACAGTACAGTGTTCGGTACTGAAGATGTTTCTTTTCTAAAGAAACTACTTTAGAAATGAGGCCAATCTACTAAGTTGTGCATCTTTTCAGATTACATTAACAAGGAAAGTTTGAACTTGCTGCACTCAACCTTCTTTGTAGGAAAGCAACTGATTCCTAGAACCGAATGAGCTTATTTCACACAGTACAATGTTCGGCAATGAAGATGTTTGTTTTCTCAACAAAGTACTTTACAAATGAGGCGAATCTTCTAACTTGGCCATCTTTTTAGATTACATTAACAAGGAAAGTTTGAACTTGCTGCACTCAACCTTCTTTGTAGAAATTAAACTGATTCCTAGAACCGAATTAACTTATTTCACACAGTACAGTGTTCGGTAATGAAGATGTTTCTTTTCTAAACAAACTACTTTAGAAATGAGGCCAATCTACTAACTTGTACATCTTTTAGATTACATTAACAAGGAAAGTTTGAACTTGCTGCACTCAACCTTCTTTGTAGGAAAGCAACTGATTCCTAGAACCGAATGAGCTTATTTCACACAGTACAGTGTTCGGTAATGAAGATGTTTGTTTTCTAAACAAACTACTTTAGAAATGAGGCCAATCTACTAACTTGTGCATCTTTTAGATTACATTAACAAGGAAAGTTTGAACTTGCTGCACTCAACCTTCTTCTTGGAAAGCAACTGATTCCTAGAACCGAATGAGCTTATTTCACACAGTACAATGTTTGGCAATGAAGATGTTTGTTTTCTCAACAAAAACTACTTTACAAATGAGGCGAATCTACTAACTTGGCCATCTTTTTAGATTACATTAACAAGGAAAGTTTGAACTTGCTGCACTCAACCTTCTTTGTAGGAAATTAAACTGATTCCTAGAATCGAATTAACTTATTTCACACAGTACAGTGTTCGGTAATGAAGATGTTTGTTTTCTAAACAAACTACTTTAGAAATGAGGCCAATCTACTAACTTGTGCATCTTTTTAGATTACATTAACAAGGAAAGTTTGAACTTGCTGCACTCAACCTTCTTTGTAGGAAAGCAACTGATTCCTAGAACCGAATGAGCTTATTTCACACAGTACAATGTTCGGCAATGAAGATGTTTGTTTTCTCAACAAACTACTTTACAAATGAGGCGAATCTACTAACTTGGCCATCTTTTTTAGATTACATTAACAAGGAAAGTTTGAACTTGCTGCACTCAACCTTCTTTGTAGAAATTAAACTGATTCCTAGAACCGAATTAACTTATTTCACACAGTACAATGTTCGGTAATGAAGATGTTTCTTTTCTAAAGAAACTACTTTAGAAATGAGGCAAATCCACTAACTTGTACATCTTGTTAGATTACATTAAAGTAGGAAAGTTTGAACTTGCTGCACTCAACCTTCTTTGTAGGAAAGCAACTGATTCCTAGAATCGAACTAGCTTATTTCACACAGTACAGTGTTCGGTAATGAAGATGTTTGTTTTCTAAACAAACTACTTTAGAAATGAGGCCAATCTACTAACTTGTGCATCTTTTTAGATTACATTAACAAGGAAAGTTTGAACTTGCTGCACTCAACCTTCTTTGTAGGAAAGCAACTGATTCCTAGAACCGAATGAGCTTATTTCACACAGTACAATGTTCGGCAATGAAGATGTTTGTTTTCTCAACAAAGTACTTTACAAATGAGGCGAATCTTCTAACTTGGCCATCTTTTTAGATTACATTAACAAGGAAAGTTTGAACTTGCTGCACTCAACCTTCTTTGTAGAAATTAAACTGATTCCTAGAACCGAATTAACTTATTTCACACAGTACAGTGTTCGTAATGAAGATGTTTCTTTTCTAAAGAAACTACTTTAGAAATGAGGCGAATCTACTAACTTGTACATCTTGTTAGATTACACAAACAAGGAAAGTTTGAACTTGCTGCACTCAACCTTCTTCGTAGGAAAAGCAACTGATTCCTAGAATCGAATTAGCTTATTTCACACAGTACAGTGTTCGGTAATGAAGATGTTTGTTTTCTAACAAAACTACTTTAGAAATGAGGCCAATCTACTAACTTGTGCATCTTGTTAGATTACATTAACAAGGAAAGTTTGAACTTGCTGCACTCAACCTTCTTTGTAGGAAAGCAACTGATTCCTAGAACCGAATGATCTTATTTCACACAGTACAATGTTCGAAATGAAGATGTTTGTTTTCTAAACAAACTACTTTACAAATGAGGCGAATCTACTAACTTGGCCATCTTTTGAGATTACATTAACAAGGAAAGTTTGAACTTGCTGCACTCAACCTTCTTTGTAGGAAAGCAACTGATTCCTAGAACCGAATGAGCTTATTTCACACAGTACAATGTTCGGCAATGAAGATGTTTGTTTTCTCAACAAACTACTTTACAAATGAGTCGAATCTACTAACTTGGTCATCTTTTTAGATTACATTAACAAGGAAAGTTTTAAACTTGCTGCACTCAACCTTCTTTGTAGAAATTAAACTGATTCCTAGAAGCTTATTAACTTATTTCACACAGTACAGTGTTCGGTAATGAAGATGTTTGTTTTTCTAAAGAAACTACTTTAGAAATGAGGCGAATCCACTAACTTGTACATCTTGTTAGATTACACAAAGTAGGAAAGTTTGAACTTGCTGCACTCAACCTTCTTCGTAGGAAAGCAACTGATTCCTAGAATCGAACTAGCTTATTTCACACAGTACAGTGTTCGGTACTGAAGATGTTTGTTTTCTAAAGAAACTACTTTAGAAATGAGGCCAATCCACTAACTTGTATATCTTGTTAGATTACACAAAGTAGGAAAGTTTGAACTTGCTGCACTCAACCTTCTTTGTAGGAAAGCAACTGATTCCTAGAACCGAATGAGCTTATTTCACACAGTACAATGTTCGGCAATGAAGATGTTTGTTTCCTAAACAAACTACTTTACAAATGAGTCGAATCTACTAACTTGGCCATCTTTTTAGATTACATTAACAAGGAAAGTTTGAACTTGCTGCACTCAACCTTCTTTGTAGGAAAGCAACTGATTCCTAGAAATGAATGAGCTTATTTCACACAGTACAATGTTCGGCAATGAAGATGTTTGTTTTCTCAACAAAGTACTTTACAAATGAGTCGAATCTACTAACTTGGCCATCTTTTTAGATTGCATTAACAAGGAAATTTTAAAACTTGCTGCACTCAAACTTCTTTGTAGAAATTAAACTGATTCCTAGAAGCGAATTAACTTATTTCAGACAGTACAGTGTTCGGTACTGAAGATGTTTCTTTTCTAAAGAAACTACTTTAGAAATGAGGCGAATCTACTAACTTGTACATCTTGTTAGATTACATTAAGTAGGAAAGTTTGAACTTGCTGCACTCAACCTTCTTTGTAGGAAAGCAAGTGATTCCTAGAATTGAACTAGCTTATTTCAGTTAGTACAGTGTTCGGTAATGAAGATGTTTTTTTCTAAACAAACTACTTTAGAAATGAGGCCAATCTACTAACTTGTGCATCTTTTCAGACTACATTAACAAGGAAAGTTTGAACTTGCTGCACTCAACCTTCTTTGTAGGAAAGCAACTGATTCCTAGAACTGAATGAGCTTATTTCACACAGTACAATGTTCGGCAATGAAGATGTTTGTTTTCCAACAAAGTACATTAAAAATGAGGCAAATCTTCTAACTTGGCCATCTTTTTAGATTACATTAACAAGGAAAGTTTGAACTTGCTGCACTCAACCTTCTTTGTAGAAATTAAACTGATTCCTAGAACCGAATTACCTTATTTCACACAGTACAGTGTTCGGTACTGGAGATGTTTCTTTTCTAAAGAAACTACTTTAGAAATGAGGCGAATCCACTAACTTGTACATTTTTTAGATTACACAAATTAGGAAAGTTTGAACTTGCTGCACTCAACCTTCTTCGTAGGAAAGCAAGTGATTCCTAGAATCGAAATAGCTCATTTCACAAGGTACAGTGTTCGGTAATGAAGATATTTGTTTTCTAAACAAACTACTTTAGAAATGAGGCCAATCTACTACGTTGTGCATCTTTTCAGATTACATTAACAAGGAAAGTTTGAACTTGCTTCACTGAACCTTCTTTGTAGGAAAGCAACTGATTCCTAGAACCGAATGAGCTTATTTCACACAGTACAATGTTCGGCAATGAAGATGTTTGTTTTCTCAACAAAGTACTTTACAAATGAGGCGAATGTTTTAACTTGGCCATCTTTTGAGATTACATTAACAAGTAAAGTTTGAACTTGCTGCACTCAACCTTCTTCGTAGAAATTAAACTGATACCTAGAAGCGAATTAACTTATTTCACACAGTACAGTGTTCGGTACTGAAGATGTTTCTTTTCTAAAGAAACTACTTTAGAAATGAGGCGAATCCACTAACTTTTACATCTTGTTAGATTACACAAAGTAGGAAAGTTTGAACTTGCTGCACTCAACCTTCTTCGTAGAAATTAAACTGATTCCTAGAAGCGAATTAACTTATTTCACACAGTACAGTGTTTGGTACTGAAGATGTTTCTTTTCTAAAGAAACTGCTTTAGAAATGAGGCCAATCTTCTACGTTGTGCCTCTTTTCAGATTATATTAACAAGGAAAGTTTGACCTTGCTGCACTCAACCTTTTTTGTAGGAACGCAACTGATTCCTAGAACCGAATGAGCTTATTTCACACAGTACAATGTTCGCAATGAAGATGTTTGTTTTCTCAACAAAGTACTTTACAAATGAGGCGAATGTTCTAACTTGGCCATCTTTTTGAGATTACATTAACAAGGAAAGTTTGAACTTGCTGCACTCAACCTTCTTTGTAGGAAAGCAACTGATTCCTAGAACCGAATGAGCTTATTTCACACAGTACAATGTTCGGCAATGAAGATGTTTGTTTTCTCAACAAAGTACTTTACAAATGAGCCGAATGTTCTAACTTGGCCATCTTTTGAGATTACATTAACAAGTAAAGTTTGAACTTGCTGCACTCAACCTTCTTCCTAGAAATTAAAATGATTCCTAGAAGCGAATTAACTTATTTGACACAGTACAGTGTTCGGTACTGAAGATGTTTCTTTTCTAAAGAAACTACTTTAGAAATGAGGCGAATCCACTAACTTGTACATCTTGTTAGATTACAGAAAGTAGGAAAGTTTGAACTTGCTGCACTCAACCTTCTTCAGAGGGAAGCAAGTGATTCCTAGAATCGAACTAGCTCATTTCACATAGTACAGTGTTCGGTAATGAAGATGTTTGTTTTCTAAACAAACTACTTTAGAAATGAGGCCAATCTACTAAGTTGTGCATCTTTTCAGATTACATTAACAAGGAAAGTTTGAACTTGCTGCACTCAACCTTCTTCGTAGAAATTAAACTGAATCCTAGAAGCGAATTAACTTATTTCACACAGTACAGTGTTCGGTACTGAAGATGTTTGTTTTCTAAAGGAACTACTTTAGAAATGAGGCCAATCTACTACGTTGTGCATCTTTTCTGATTGCATTAACAAGGAAAGTTTGAACTTGCTACACTGAACCTTCCTTGTAGGAAAGCAACTGATTCCTAGAACCAAATGAGCTTATTTCACACAGTACAATGTTCGGCAATGAAGATGTTTGTTTTCTCAACAA
The DNA here is from genome assembly GCA_036365145.1 of Orientallactaga sibirica. Taxonomy (NCBI): domain Eukaryota; kingdom Metazoa; phylum Chordata; class Mammalia; order Rodentia; family Dipodidae; genus Orientallactaga; species Orientallactaga sibirica. Next base: position 54,159 of record JAEOAD010002621.1, on the reverse strand, counting down.
ACTACTTTACAAATGAGTCGAATCTACTAACTTGGCCATCTTTTTGGATTACATTAACAAGGAAAGTTTGAACTTGCTGCACTCAACCTTCTTTGTAGGAAGCAACTGGTTCCTAGATCCGAATGAGCTTATTTCACACAGTACAATGTTCGGCAATGAAGATGTTTGTTTTCTCAACAAAGTACTTTACAAATGAGGCGAATCTTCTAACTTGGCCATCTTTTTAGATTACATTAACAAGGAAAGTTTGAACTTGCTGCACTCAACCTTCTTCGTAGAAATTAAACTGATTCCTAGAAGCGAATTAACTTATTTCACACAGTACAGATTTCGGTAATGAAGATGTTTCTTTTCTAAAGAAACTACTTTAGAAATGAGGCCAATCTACTACGTTGTGCATCTTTTCAGATTACATTAACAAGGAAAGTTTGAACTTGCTACACTCAACCTTCTTTGTAGGAAAGCAACTGATTCCTGGAACCGAATGAGCTTATTTCACACAGTACAATGTTCGGCAATGAAGATGTTTGTTTTCTCAACAAACTACTTTACAAATTAGGCGAATCTACTAACTTGGCCATCTTTTTAGATTACATTAACAAGGAAAGTTTGAACGTTCTGCACTCAACCTTCTTTATAGGAAAGCAACTGATTCCTAGAACCGAACTAGCTCCTTTCACATAGTACAGTGTTCGGTAATGAAGATGTTTGTTTTCTAAACAAACTACTTTAGAAATGAGGCCATTCTACTAAGTCGTGCATCTTTTCAGATTACATTAACAAGGAAAGTTTGAACTTGCTGCACTCAACCTTCTTGTAGGAAAGCATCTGATTCCTAGAACCGAATGAGCTTATTTCACACAGTACAATGTTCGGCAATGAAGATGTTTGTTTTCTCAACAAAGTACTTTACAAATGAGGCGAATGTTTTAACTTGGCCATCTTTTGAGATTACATTAACAAGGAAAGTTTGAACTTGCTGCACTCTACCTTCTTCGTAGAAATTAAAATGATTCCTAGAAGCGAATTAACTTATTTCACACAGTACAGTGTTCGGTACTGAAGATGTTTCTTTTCTAAAGAAACTACTTTAGAAATGAGGCCAATCTACCACGTTGTGCATCTTTTCAGATTACATTAACAAGGAAAGTTTGAACTTGCTGCACTCAACCTTCTTCGTAGAATTTAAACTGATTCCTAGAAGCTAATTAACTTATTTCACACAGTACAGTGTTCGGAACTGAAGATGTTTCTTTTCTAAAGAAACTACTTTAGAAATGAGGACAATCTACTACCTTGTGCATCTTTTCAGATTACATTAACAAGGAAAGTTTGAAGTTGCTACACTCAACCTTCTGTGTAGGAAAGCAAATGATTCCTAGAACCGAATGAGCTTATTTCACACAGTACAATGTTCGGCAATGAAGATGTTTGTTTTCTCAACAAACTACTTTAAAAATGAGTCGAATCTACTAACTTAGCCATCTTTTTAGATTACATTAACAAGGAAAGTTTGAACTTGCTGCACTCAACCTTCTTTGCTGGAAAGCAACTGATTCCTAGAACCGAATGAGCTTATTTCACACAGTACAATGTTCGGCAATGAAGATGTTTGTTTTCTCAACAAAGTACTTTACAAATGAGGCGAATCTACTAACTTGGCCATCTTTTTGAGATTACATTAACAAGGAAAGTTTGAACTTGCTGCACTCAACCTTCTTCGTAGAAATTAAACTGATTCCTTGAAGCGAATTAACTTATTTCACACAGTACAGTGTTCGGTACTGAAGATGTTTCTTTTCTAAAGAAACTACTTTAGAAATGAGGCAAATCCACTAACTTGTACATCTTGTTAGATTACACAAACAAGGAAAGTTTGAACTTGCTGCACTCAACCTTCTTCTTAGGAAAGCAAGTGATTCCTAGAATCCGAACTAGCTCATTTCACATAGTACAGTGTTCGGTAATGAAGATGTTTGTTTTCTAAACAAACTACTTTAGAAATGAGGCCAATCTACTAACTTGTGCATCTTTTCAGATTACATTAACAAGGAAAGTTTGAACTTGCTGCACTCAACCTTCTTTGTCGGAAAGCAACTGATTCCTAGAACCGAATGAGCTTATTTCACACAGTACAATGTTCGGCAATGAAGATGTTTGTTTTCTCGACAAACTACTTTACAAATGAGGCGAATCTTCTAACTTGGCCATCTTTTTAGATTACATTAACAAGGAAAGTTTGAACTTGCTGCACTCAACCATCTTTGTAGAAATTAAACTGATTCCTAGAACCGAATTAACTAACTATTTCACACAGTACAGTGTTCGGTACTGAAGATGTTTCTTTTCTAAAGAAACTACTTTAGAAATGAGGCCAATCTACTAACTTGTGCATCTTTTCAGATTACATTAACAAGGAAAGTTTGAACTTGCTGCACTCAACCTTCTTTGTAGGAAAGCAACTGATTCCTAGACCCGAATGAGCTTATTTCACACAGTACAATGTTCGGCAATGAAGTTGTTTGTTTTCTCAACAAACTACTTTACAAATGAGTCGAAACTACTAACTTGGCCATCTTTTTAGGTTACATTAACAAGGAAAGTTTGAACTTGCTGCACTCAACCTTCTTTGTAGGAAAGCAACTGATTCCTAGAACCGAATGAGCTTATTTCACACAGTACAATGTTCGGCAATGAAGATGTTTGTTTTCTCAACACAGTACTTTACAAATTAGGTGAATCTACTAACTTGGCCATCTTTTTAGATTACATTAACAAGGAAAGTTTGAACTTGCTGCACTCAACCTTCTTTGTAGGAAAGCAACTGATTCCTAGAACCGAATGAGCTTATTTCACACAGTACAATGTTCGGCAATGAAGATGTTTGTTTTCTCAACAAAGTACTTTACAAATGAGGCGAATGTTCTAACTTGGCCATCTTTTGAGATTACATTAACAAGGAAAGTTTGAACTTGCTGCACTCAACCTTCTTTGTAGAAATTAAACTGATTCCTAGAAAGCGAATTAACTTATTTCACACAGTACAGTGTTCGGTAATGAAGATGTTTGTTTTCTAAAGAAACTACTTTAGAAATGAGGCGAATCCACTAACTTGTACATCTTTTGATTACATTAACAAGGAAAGTTTGAACTTGCTGCACTCAACCTTCTTCGTAGGAAAGCAAGTGATTCCTAGAATCGAACTTAGCTTATTTCACATAGTACAGTGTTCGGTAATGAAGATGTTTGTTTTCTAAACAAACTACTTTAGAAATGAGACCAATCTACTAAGTTGTTCATCTTTTTAGATTACATTAACAAGGAAAGTTTGAACTTGCTGCACTCAACCTTCTTTGTAGGAAAGCAACTGATTCCTAGAACCGAATGAGCTTATTTCACACAGTACAATGTTCGGCAATGAAGATGTTTGTTTTCTCAACAAAGTACTTTACAAATGAGGCGAATCTTCTAACTTGGCCATCTTTGAGATTACATTAACAAGGAAAGTTTGAACTTGCTGCACTCAACCTTCTTCGTAGAAATTAAACTGATTCCTAGAAGCGAATTAACATATTTCACACAGTACAGTGTTCGGTACTGAAGATGTTTCTTTTCTAAAGAAACTACTTTAGAAATGAGTCGAATCCACTAACTTGTACATCTTTTTAGATTCCACAAAGTAGGAAAGTTTGAACTTGCTGCACTCAACCTTCTTTGTAGGATAGCAAGTGATTCCTAGAATCGAATAGCTCCTTTCACACAGTACAGTGTTCAGTAATGAAGATGTTTGTTTTCTAAACAAACTACTTTAGAAATGAGGCCAATCTACTAAGTTGTGCATCTTTTCAGATTACATTAACAAGGAAAGTTTGAACTTGCTGCACTCAACCTTCTTTGTAGGAAAGCAACTGATTCCCAGAACCGAATGAGCTTATTTCACACAGTACAATGTTCGGCAATGAAGATGTTTGTTTTCTCAACAAAGTACTTTACAAATGAGGTGAATCTTCTAACTTGGCCATCTTTTGAGATTACATTAACAAGGAAAGTTTGAACTTGCTGCACTCAACCTTCTTTGTAGAAATTAAACTGATTCCTAGAACCGAATTAACTTATTTCACACAGTACAGTGTTTCGGTACTGAAGATGTTTCTTTTCTAAAGAAACTACTTTAGAAATGAGGCGAATCCACTAACTTGTACATCTTGTTAGATTACATTAAAGTAGAAAGTTTGAACTTGCTGCACTCAACCTTCTTTGTAGGAAAGCAAGTGATTCCTAGAATCGAACTAACTCATTTCACATAGTACAATGTTCGGTAATGAAGATGTTTGTTTTCTAAACAAACTACTTTAGAAATGAGGCCAATCTACTAAGTTGTGCATCTTTTCAGATTACATTAACAAGGAAAGTTTGAACTTGCTGCACTCAACCTTCTTTGTAGGAAATTAAACTGATTCCTAGAACCGAATTAACTTATTTCACACAGTACAATGTTTCGGTAATGAAGATGTTTGTTTTCTAAACAAAACTACTTTAGAAATGAGGCCAATCTACTAACTTGTGCATCTTTTCAGATTACATTAACAAGGAAAGTTTGAACTTGCTGCACTCAACCTTCTTCGTAGGAAAGCAACTGTTTCCTAGAACCGAGTGAGCTTATTTCACACAGTACAATGTTGGGCAATGAAGATGTTTGTTTTCTAAAGAAACTAATTTACAAATGTGGCGAATCTACTAACTTGGCCATCTTTTGAGATTACATTAACAAGGAATGTTTGAACTTGCTGCACTCAACCTTCTTTATAGGAAAGCAACTGATTCCTAGATCCGAATGAGCTTATTTCACACAGTACAATGTTCGGCAATGAAGATGTTTGTTTTCTCAACAAAGTACTTTACAAATGAGGCGAATCTTCTAACTTGGCCATCTTTTGAGATTACATTAACAAGGAAAGTTTGAACTTGCTGCACTCAACCTTCTTCGTAGAAATTAAACTGATTCCTAGAAGCGAATTAACTTATTTCACACAGTACAGTGTTTGGTAATGAAGATGTTTCTTTTCTAAAGAAACTACTTTAGAAATGAGGCCAATCTACTAACTTGTACATCTTGTTAGATTACATTAACAAGGAAAGTTTGAACTTGCTGCACTCAACCTTCTTTGTAGGAAAGCAACTGATTCCTAGAATCGAACTAGCTTATTTCACACAGTACAGTGTTCGTAATGAAGATGTTTGTTTTCTAAACAAACTACTTTAGAAATGAGGCCAATCTACTAAGTTGTGCATCTTTTTAGATTACATTAACAAGGAAAGTTTGAACTTGCTGCACTCAACCTTCTTTGTAGAAATTAAACTGATTCCTAGAACCGAATTAACTTATTTCACACAGTACAGTGTTCGGTAATGAAGATGTTTGTTTTCTAAAGGAACTACTTTAGAAATGAGGCCAATCTACTAACTTGTGCATCTTTTTAGATTACATTAACAAGGAAAGTTTGAACTTGCTGCACTCAACCTTCTTTGTAGGAAAGCAACTGATTCCTAGAACCAAATGAGCTTATTTCACACAGTACAATGTTCGCAATGAAGATGTTTGTTTTCTCAACAAACTACTTTACAAATGAGTCGAATCTACTAACTTGGCCATCTTTTTTGATTACATTAACAAGGAAAGTTTGAACTTGCTGCACTCAACCTTCTTTGTAGGAATTAACTGATTCCTAGATCCGAATGAGCTTATTTCACACAGTACAATGTTCGGCAATGAAGATGTTTGTTTTCTCAACAAACTACTTTACAAATGAGGCGAATCTTCTAACTTGGCCATCTTTTTAGATTACATTAACAAGGAAAGTTTGAACTTGCTGCACTCAACCTTCTTCGTTGAAATTAAACTGATTCCTAGAATTGAATTAACTTATTTCACACAGTACAGTGTTCGGTAATGAAGATGTTTGTTTTCTAAAGAAACTACTTTAGAAATGAGGCCAATCTACTAAGTTGTGCATCTTTTCAGATTACATTAACAAGGAAAGTTTGAACTTGCTGCACTCAACTTTCTTCGTAGGAAAGCAACTGATTCCTGGAACCGAATGAGCTTATTTCACACAGTACAATGTTCGGCAATGAAGATGTTTGTTTTCTCAACAAAATACTTTACAAATGAGGCGAATCTCCTAACTTGGCCATCTTTTTAGATTACATTAACAAGAAAAGTTTAAACTTGCTGCACTCAACCTTCTTTATAGGAAAGCAACTGATTCCTAGAACCAAATAGCTTATTTCACACAGTACAATGTTCGGTAATGAAGATGTTTGTTTTCTAAACAAACTATTTTAGAAATGAGGCCAATCTACTATGTTCTGCATCTTTTGGGATTACAATAACAAGGAAAGTTTGAACTTGCTGCACTCAACGTTCTTTGTAGGAAAGCAATTGATTCCTAGAACCGAATGAGCTTATTTCACAGAGTACAATGTTCGGCAATGAAGATGTTTGTTTTCTCAACAAAGTACTTTACAAATGAGGCGAATGTTTTAACTTGGCCATCTTTTGAGATTACATTAACAAGGAAAGTTTGAACTTGCTGCACTCAACCTTCTTCGTAGAAATTAAAATGATTCCTAGAAGCGAATTAACTTATTTCACACAGTACAGTGTTCGGTAATGAAGATGTTTCTTTTCTAAAGAAAATACTTTAGAAATGAGGCCAATCTACTAACTTGTGCATCTTTTCAGATTACATTAACAAGGAAAGTTTGAACTTGCTGCACTCAACCTTCTTTGTAGAAAAGCAACTGATTCCTAGAACGAATGAGCTTATTTCACACAGTACAATGTTCGGTAATGAAGATGTTTGTTTTCTCAACAAACTACTTTAGAAATGAGGCCAATCTACTAACTTTGTGCATCTTTTCAGATTACATTAACAAGGAAAGTTTGAACTTGCTGCACTCAACCTTCTTTGTAGGAAAGCAACTGATTCCTAGAACCGAATGAGCTTATTTCACACAGTACAATGTTCGGCAATGAAGATGTTTGTTTTCTCAACAAACTACTTTACAAATGAGTCGAATCTACTAACTTGGCCATCTTTTTAGATTACATTAACAAGGAAAGTTTGAACTTGCTGCACTCAACCTTCTTTGTAGGAAAGCAACTGATTCCTAGAACCGAATGAGCTTATTTCACACAGTACAATGTTCGGTAATGAAGATGTTTGTTTTCTCAAAGAAACTACTTTACAAATGAGGCCAATCTTCTAACTTGTACATCTTTTTAGATTACATTAACAAGGAAAGTTTGAACTTGCTGCACTCAACCTTCTTTGTAGAAATTAAACTGATTCCTAGAATCGAATTAACTTATTTCACACAGTACAGTGTTCGGTAATGAAGATGTTTGTTTTCTAAACAAACTACTTTAAAAATGAGGCCAATCTACTAAGTTGTGCATCTTTTCAGATTACATTAACAAGGAAAGTTTGAACTTGCTGCACTCAACCTTCTTTGTAGAAATTAAACTGATTCCTAGAACCAAATTAACTTATTTCACACAGTACAGTGTTCGGTAATGAAGATGTTTGTTTTCTAAAGAAACTACTTTAGAAATGAGGCCAATCTACTAACTTGTGCATCTTTTCAGATTACATTAACAAGGAAAGTTTGAACTTGCTGCACTCAACCTTCTTTGTAGAAATTAAACTGATTCCTAGAATCGAATTAGCTTATTTCACACAGTACAGTGTTCGGTAATGAAGATGTTTGTTTTCTAAAGAAACTACTTTAGAAATGAGGCCAATCTACTACGTTGTGCATCTTTTTAGATTACATTAACAAGGAAAGTTTGAACTTGCTGCACTCAACCTTCTTTGTAGGAAAGCAACTGATTCCTAGAACCGAATGAGCTTATTTCACACAGTACAATGTTAGGCAATGAAGATGTTTGTTTTCTCAACAAACTACTTTACAAATGAGGCCAATCTACTAACTTTGGCCATCTTTTTAGATTACATTAACAAGGAAAGTTTGAACTTGCTGCACTCAACCTTCTTTGTAGGAAAGCAACTGATTCCTAGAACCGAATGAGCTTATTTCACACAGTACAATGTTCGGCAATGAAGATGTTTGTTTTCTCAACAAACTACTTTACAAATGAGGCGAATCTTCTAACTTGGCCATCTTTTTAGATTACATTAACAAGGAAAGTTTGAACTTGCTGCACTCAACCTTCTTTGTAGAAATTAAACTGATTCCTAGAAGCCGAATTAACTTATTTCACACAGTACAGTGTTCGGTAATGAAGATGTTTCTTTTCTAAAGAAACTACTTTAGAAATGAGGCCAATCTACTAACTTGTGCATCTTTTAGATTACATTAACAAGGAAAGTTTGAACTTGCTGCACTCAACCTTCTTCCTAGGAAAGCAAGTGATTCCTAGAATCGAACTAGATCATTTCACATAGTACAGTGTTCGGTAATGAAGATGTTTGTTTTCTAAACAAACTACTTTAGAAATGAGGCCAATCTACTAAGTTGTGCATCTTTTCAGATTACATTAACAAGGAAAGTTTGAACTTGCTGCACTCAACCTTCTTTGTAGGAAAGCAACTGATTCCTAGAACTGAATGAGCTTATTTCACACAGTACAATGTTCGGCAATGAAGATGTTTGTTTTTTCTCAACAAACTACTTTAGAAATGAGGCGAATCTACTAACTTGGCCATCTTTTTAGATTACATTAACAAGGAAAGTTTGAACTTGCTGCACTCAACCTTCTTTGTAGAAATTAAACTGATTCCTAGAAGCGAATTAGCTTATTTCACACAGTACAGTGTTCTGTAATGAAGATGTTTGTTTTCTAAAGAAACTACTTTAGAAATGAGGCCAATCTACTAACTTGTGCATCTTTTTAGATTACATTAACAAGGAAAGTTTGAACTTGCTGCACTCAACCTTCTTTGTAGGAAAGCAACTGATTCCTAGAACTGAATGAGCTTATTTCACACAGTACAATGTTCGGCAATGAAGATGTTTATTTTCTCAACAAACTACTTTACAAATGAGGCGATCTACTAACTTGGCCATCTTTTTAGATTACATTAACAAGGAAAGTTTGAACTTGCTGCACTCAACCTTCTTTGTAGGAAAGCAAAATGATTCCTAGAAGCGAATTAACTTATTTCACACAGTACAGTGTTCGGTAATGAAGATGTTTCTTTTCTAAAGAAACTACTTTATAAATGAGGCCAATCTACTAACTTGTGCATCTTTTTAGATTACATTAACAAGGAAAGTTTGAACTTGCTGCACTCAACCTTCTTCGTAGGAAAGCAACTGATTCCTAGAATCGAATTAGCTTATTTCACACAGTACAGTGTTCGGTAATGAAGATGTTTGTTTTCTAAACAAACTACTTTAGAATTGAGGCCAATCTACTAAGTTGTGCATCTTTTCAGATTACATTAACAAGGAAAGTTTGAACTTGCTGCACTCAACCTTCTTTGTAGGAAAGCAACTGATTCCTAGAACCGAATGAGCTTATTTCACACAGTACAATGTTCGGCAATGAAGATGTTTGTTTTCTCAACAAACTACTTTACAAATGAGGCGAATCTACTAACTTGGCCATCTTTTTAGATTACATTAACAAGGAAAGTTTGAACTTGCTGCACTCAACCTTCTTTGTAGGAAAGCATCTGATTCCTAGATCCGAATGAGCTTATTTCACACAGTACAATGTTCGGCAATGAAGATGTTTTTTTCTCAACAAAGTACTTAACAAATGAGGCGAATCTTCTAACTTGGCCATCTTTTGAGATTACATTAACAAGGAAAGTTTGAACTTGCTGCACTCAACCTTCTTCGTAGAAATTAAACTGATTCCTAGAAGCGAATTAACTTATTTCACACAGTACAGTGTTCGGTACTGAAGATGTTTCTTTTCTAAAGAAACTACTTTAGAAATGAGGCCAATCTACTACGTTATGCATCTTTTCAGGTTACATTAACAAGTAAAGTTTGAACTTGCTGCACTCAACCTTCTTTGTAGAAATTAAACTGATTCCCAGAAGCGAATTAACTTATTTCAACAGTACAGTGTTCGGTAATGAAGATGTTTGTTTTCTAAAGAAACTACTTTAGAAATGAGGCCAATCTACTACGTTGTGCATCTTTTCAGATTACATTAACAAGGAAAGTTTGAACTTGCTGCACTCAACCTTCTTTGTAGGAAAGCAACTGATTCCTAGAACTGAATGAGCTTATTTCACACAGTACAATGTTCGGCGATGAAGATGTTTGTTTTCTCAACAAACTACTTTACAAATGAGTCTAATCTACTAAAATGGCCATCTTTTTAGATTATATTAACAAGGAAAGTTTGAACTTGCTGCACTCAACCTTCTTTGTAGGAAAGCAAATGATTCCTAGAACCGAATGAGCTTATTTCACACAGTACAATGTTCGGCAATGAAGATGTTTGTTTTCTCAACAAAGTACTTTACAAATGAGGTGAATGTTCTAACTTGGCCATATTTTGAGATTACATTAACAAGGAAAGTTTGAACTTGCTGCACTCAACCTTCTTCGTAGAAATTAAACTGATTCCTAGAAGCGAATTAACTTATTTCACACAGTACAGTGTTCGGTACTGAGGATGTTTCTTTTCGAAAGAAACTACTTTAGAAATGAGGCGAATCCACTAACTTGTACATCTTGTTAGTTTACACAAAGTAGGAAAGTTTGAACTTGCTGCACTCAACCTTCTTCGTAGGAAAGCTAGTGATTCCTAGAATCGAACTAGCTCATTTCACATAGTACAGTGTTCGGTAATGAAGATAATTGATTTCTAAACAAACTACTTTAGAAATGAGGCCAATCTACTAAGTTGTGCATCTTTTCAGATTACATTAACAAGGAAAGTTTGAACTTGCTGCACTCAACCTTCTTTGTAGGAAAGCAACTGATTCCTAGAACCGAATGAGCTTATTTCACACAGTACAATGTTCGGCAATGAAGATGTGTGTTTTCTCAACAAGGTACTTTACAAATGAGTCGAATCTTCTAACTTGGCCATCTTTTTAGATTACATTAACAAGGAAAGTTTGAACTTGCTGCACTCAACCTTCTTCGTAGAAATGAAACTGATTCCTAGAAGCGAATTAACTTATTTGACACAGTACAGTGTTCGGTACTGAAGATGTTTCTTTTCTAAAGAAACTACTTTAGAAATGAGGCCAATGTACTACGTTGTGCATCTTTTCAGATTACATTAACAAGGAAAGTTTGAACTTGCTGCACTCAACCTTCTTCGTAGGAAAGCAAGTGATTCTTAGAATCGAACTAGCTCATTTCACATAGTACAGTGTTCGGTAATGAAGATGTTTGTTTTCTAAACAAACGACTTTTGAAATGAGGCCAATCTACTAAGTTGTGCATCTTTTCAGATTACATTAACAAGGAAAGTTTGAACTTGCTGCACTCAACCTTCTTTGTAGGAAAGCAACTGATTCCTAGAACCAAATGAGCTTATTTCACACAGTACAATGTTCGGCAATGAAGATGTTTGTTTTCTCAACAAAGTACTTTACAAATGAGGCGAATGTTCTAACTTGGCCATCTTTTGATATTACATTAACAAGGAAAGTTTGAACTTGCTGCACTCAACCTTCTTCGTAGAAATTAAACTGATTCCTAGAAGCGAATTAACTTATTTGACACAGTACAGTGTTCGGTACTGAAGATGTTTCTTTTCTAAAGAAACTACTTTAGAAATGAGGCGAATCCACTAACTTGTACATCTTGTTAGTTTACACAAAGTAGGAAAGTTTGAACTTGCTGCACTCAACCTTCTTCGTAGGAAAGCAAGTGATTCCTAGAATCGAACTAGCTCATTTCACATAGTTCAGTGTTCGGTAATGAAGATGTTTGTTTTCTAAACAAACTACTTTAGAAATGAGGCCATTCTACTAAGTTGTGCATCTTTTCAGATTACATTAACAAGAAAAGTTTGAACTTGCTGCACTCAACCTTCTTGTAGGAAAGCAACTGATTCCTACAACCGAATGAGCTTATTTCACACAGTACAATGTTCGGCAATGAAGATGTTTGTTTTCTCAACAAAGTACTTTACAAATGAGGCGAATGTTCTAACTTGGCCATCTTTTGAGATTACATTAACAAGGAAAGTTTGAACTTGCTGCACTCTACCTTCTTTGTAGAAATTAAACTGATTCCTAGAAGCGAATTAACTTATTTCACACAGTACAGTGTTCGGTACTGAAGATGTTTCTTTTCTAAAGAAACTACTTTAGAAATGAGGCCAATCTACTACGTTGTGCATCTTTTCAGATTACATTAACAAGGAAAGTTTGAACTTGCTGCACTCAACCTTCTTCGTAGGAAAGCAAGTGATTCCTAGAATCGAACTAGCTCATTTCACATAGTACAGTGTTCGGTAATGAAGATGTTTGTTTTCTAAAGAAACTACTTTAGAAATGAGGCCAATCTACTACGTTGTGCATCTTTTCAGATTACATTAACAAGGAAAGTTTGAACTTGCTACACTCAACCTTCTTTGTAGGAAAGCAACTGATTCCTAGAACCGAATGAGCTTATTTCACACAGTACAATGTTCGGCAATGAAGATGTTTGTTTTCTCAACAAACTACTTTACAAATGAGTCGAATCTACTAACTTGGCCATCTTTTTAGATTACATTAACAAGGAAAGTTTGAACTTGGTGCACTCAACCTTCTTTTTAGGAAAGCAACTGATTCCTAGATCCGAATGAGCTTATTTCACACAGTACAATTTCGGCAATGAAGATGTTGGTTTTCTCAACAAAGTACTTTACAAATGAGGCGAATCTTCTAACTTGGCCATCTTTTGAGATTACATTAACAAGGAAAGTTTGAACTTGCTGCACTCAACCTTCTTCGTAGGAATTAAAGTGATTCCCAGAAGCGAATTAACTTATTTCACACAGTACAGTGTTCGGTACTGAAGATGTTTCTTTTCTAAAGAAACTACTTTAGAAATGTGGCGAATCCACTAACTTGTACATCTTGTTAGATTACACAAAGTAGGAAAGTTTGAACTTGCTGCACTCAACCTTCTTCGTAGGAAAGCAAGTGATTCCTAGAATCGAAGTAGCTCCTTTCACATAGTACAGTGTTCGGTAATGAAGATGTTTGTTTTCTAAACAAACTACTTTAGAAATGAGGCCAATCTACTAAGTTGTGCATCATTTCAGATTACATTAACAATGAAAGTTTTAACTTGCTGCACTCAACCTTCTTTGTAGGAAAGCAACTGATTCCTAGAACCGAATGAGCTTATTTCACACAGTACAATGTTCGACAATGAAGATGTTTGTTTTCTCAACAAACTACTTTACAAATGAGGCGAATCTACTACCTTGGCCATCTTTTTAGATTACATTAACAAGGAAAGTTTGAACTTGCTGCACTCAACCTTCTTTGTAGGAAAGCAACTGATTCCTAGAACCGAATGAGCTTATTTCACACAGTACAATGTTCGGCAATGAAGATGTTTGTTTTCGCAACAAAGTACTTTACAAATGAGGCGAATCTTCTAACTTGGCCATCTTTTTAGATTACATTAACAAGGAAAGTTTGGGGGACTTCCGGTCAAGATGGCAGCTACCTAACCTCGCCTCACTTCACGGGGAAGAAAAGAGAAGAATACTTAAGGTTAAAGGGACCTTTTAAAAGGGTTTGCTGGCTCCTGCATGCTTCCAGAGGGTGGGGGTGGATTTGCAATATAAGGAAACCACTGATTCCCAAGCTCTTGGCAGGCGCCACTGCCTGAAAGGTCCCGCTGGACCTGCCTGAGGCCCCTGGCCAGCCAAACACGGAGCACCGTTGCAGCCAGGTCCCCAGGTCTGTGGACCCACCGAATGAGCTAGATCTGCCCCACTTCCCAGGCCAGAGCCCCCTGGGCGCGCCAATCCTGTTAGGTGCCTGGGTCCACAGAGTGAGACAGTTTCGTCCCGCTTCCTGACCCCGGCCAGAGCCCCTGGGTGCGCCAATACAGTTAGGCGCCTGAGTCCACAGAGTGAGACAGTTTCGTCCCGCTTCCTGCTCCCCGGCCAGAGCCCCTGGTCACGCCAATACAGTTAGGCGCCCTTGTCCACAGAGTGAGACAGTTTCGTCCCACTTCCTGATCCCGGCCAGAGCCCCTGGGCGCCCCAATCCAGTGAGGCGCCTGGGTCCACAGAGTGAGACAGTTTTGTCCCACTTCCTGCTCCCCAGCCAGAGCCCCTGGGTGCGCCAATCCAGTTAGGCGCCCGGGTCCACAGAGTGAGACAGTTTCCTCCCGCTTCCTGCTCCCCAGCCAGAGCCCCTGGGTGCCCAATCCAGTTAGGCGCCTGGGTCCACAGAGTGAGACAGTTTCGTCCCGCTTCCTGCTCCCGGCCAGAGCCCCTGGGCGTGCCAGTACAGTTAGGCGCCTGGGTCCACAGAGTGAGATAGTTTCGTCCCACTTCCTGCTCCCCGGCCAGAGCCCCTGGGTGCGCCAGTACAGTTAGGCGCCCGGGTCCACAGAGTGAGACAGTTTCATCCCACTTCCTGATCCCCGGCCAGAGCCCCTGGGTGCGCCAATACAGTTAGGCGCCCGGGTCCACAGAGTGAGACAGTTTCGTCCCGCTTCCTGCTCCCGGCCAGAGCCCCTGGGCGCGCCAATACAGTTAGGCGCCGGGTCCACAGAGTGAGACAGTTTCGTCCCGCTTCCTGCTCCCGGCCAGAGCCCCTGGGCGCGCCAATACAGTTAGGCGCCCGGGTCCACAGAGTGAGACAGTTTCGTCCCACTTCCTGCTCCCGGCCAGAGCCCCTGGGTGCACCAATACAGTTAGGCGCCCGGTCCACAGAGTGAGACAGTTTCGTCCCGCTTCCTGCTCCCGGCCAGAGCCCCTGGGTGCGCCAATACAGTTAGGCGCCCGGGTCCACAGAGTGAGACAGTTTCGTCCCACTTCCTGCTCCCCGGCCAGAGCCCCTGGGTGCGCCAATACAGTTAGGCGCCCGGGTCCACAGAGTGAGACAGTTTACCCGCTTCCTGCTCCCGGCCAGAGCCCCTGGGCGTGCCAATACAGTTAGGCGCCTGGGTCCACAGAGTGAGACAGTTTCGTCCCACTTCCTGATCCCGGCCAGAACCCCTGGGCGTGACAATAGTTAGGTGTCTGGGGCTGTGGATCCAACGAGTGAGACAGATTCGTCCCCACGTCCTGCTCCCGGCCAAAGCCCTGGTGAGCCATTGCAGTGGGGTGCCTGAGTCTGTGGATCTTCTGAGTGAGACAGATTTGTCCCACTTCCTGCTCCTGGCCAGAGCCCTGAGCTCGCCATTGCAGCCAGGCGCTTGGGTCTGTGGATCCACTGAGCAAGACATATTTGTCCCACTTCTGACTCCCCGGCCAGAGCCCCGGCGCACCATCACAGGCAGGTGTCCTGGGCCTGTGGAGCCATATCACCTGCCTGGAACCTGTGCAACCACACTGCAGGTCAAGCCCCACCCATTCCCTGTGCCATCACAAGACAGATCCCACTGAGCCAGTGTCTCTGAACTGGTGTGATCACGCAGATCACAGCGAAAAAGGAAGAGCATGAAAAACCAGATACAAATAAATCAAGCTACACTATCCAGTCCTACAATGGATGTCTCGAAGCAAATCATAGAAGAGACATTAGAATCAGAACCCCAAAATGAAGAGACAAGCTAAGCACAACTCTCAGAAAGTCAACAAAGAGCCAATAATTGTATGAATGTTATCCTTGCTAGATTAGACCTAATAGAAAGGAACCAGGAAGGGTTCAAAAACAGTTAAATGAGCTGAAGGAGAGTGAAAAAAAGAAGTCCTCAATAACCAGATGGCTAAGTTCAATGAAGACATAAAAAATGCAAGGATGAACTCCAAGAAGCATTAAGAAGGTCAGAAAATGATGTGAAAAGGGAACTAGACAGAGGGATGGAAACTATACATAAAAAAACAGTAGAAAATATGAACCAAATTGAACAAACCCAAAACTCTATAGAAGCTCTTAAGAATAGAGTCAGCCAAGTAGAGGATAGAAACTCAGAACTGGAAGACAAAACAGAAGAAACAGTTCGTGAGTCCAGAAACTTCAACAAGTTCAAAAATTATTGTGAACAGAACATGAGGGAAATGTGGGATACCCTGAAGCGTCCAAACATTAGGATCATGGGCATACCAGAGGGGAAGAAACACAGACTAAAGGAATGGAAAGCTTATTCAACAAAATAATTGAAGAAAACTTTCCCACTCTCTCAAGAAAAATCCCATCAAGCTACAAGAAGCTACAAGAACTCCAAACAGACTGGACCAAAGGAGAAATTCTCCGAGACACATTATCTTTAAGACTCTAAACATCAAGCACAAAGAAAAATCCTAAAAGCAGCCAGGGAAAAACAACACATTACATATAAAGGGAACCCCATTAGAATTACCTCAGATTTCTCAATGGAAACCCTAAAAGCCAGAAGGGCCTGGAATGGAACACTGCAAACTCTAAGAACCCATGGTTTCCAGCCACAACTACTCTATCCAGCAAAAGTATCCCTCATAATTGATGGTGAAAGAAAAACATTCCATGATAAAACTCATCTCTACAAATATATGAACACAAAGCCAAACCTACAGAAAGTACTTCAGGGAATTCTTCACACAGAAGAAACAAATAACCAATCTCAAGAGCCCTCAAGAAGCAGTCCACATTAACCCCTTACCCCTCCAAAAAAAAAAAAAAAAAAAAAACCCACAATGACCACAACCCACTACAATATGGCTGGTATTAAATCAAACCTCAAACTAATATCTCTGAACATTAATGGCCTCAATTCACCCATCAAAAGACATAAGCTAACAGGGTGGATCAGAAAACTGGACCCCTCAATCTGCTGTCTTCAAGAAACCCACCTCACCACTAAAGACAGACACCTCCTTAGGGTGAAAGGGTGGAAAATGATATTCCAAGCAAACACAAACACAAAAAAAGCAGGCGTAGCTATACTTATATCAGATAAAATAGACTTCAAACCAAAATTAACCAAAAAAGACAAAGAAGGCCACTTCTTACTTATCAAGGAACAATCCAACAAGAGGACATCACAATCATCAATATTTATGCACCAAACACAGGTGCACCACAATTCATAAAGCAAAATCTACTTGGCAACAAAACAGAAATAAACACCAACACCATCATAGTCAGGGACTTCAATACTCCACTATCAACAATGGATAGATCATCCAAACAGAAAATTAATAGAGAAGTAAGAGAGCTCAACAACACCATAGAGCAACTAGACCTAACAGACGTATATAGAACATTCCACCCAAAATCTACAGATTACACATTCTTCTCAGCAGCACATGGAACCTTCTCTAAAATAGATCATGTACTAGGCCACAAAGCCTGCCTCCACACTTTCAAGAAAATTGATGTAATTTCCTGCATGATATCAGACCACAATGCTGTAATGCTAGAAATTAACAACAAAAAGTACACCAGGAATCCCTCTACCTCCTGGAAATTGAACAACACACTTTTAAACAACAAATGGGTTGTGGATGAAATAAAGAATGAAATTGCAAAATTTCTAGAACTCAATGACAATGAGAACACATCATACCAAAACTTGTAGGACACAATGAAGGCAGTCCTTAGGGGAAAAATCATAGCACTAAATGCCATCATAAGAAAAATAGAAAGATCCCAAATCAATAACCTGACCATTCACCTAAAAGCATTGGAAAGGCTAGAAGAAGCCAACCCAAAAATTTCCAGACGGAAAGAAATAATTAAAATCAGAGCAGAAATTAATGAATTGGAAACTAAGAGGACAATTAAGAAAATTGACGAAACAAAGAGCTGGTTCTTCGAAAAAATTAACAAGATTGATACACCCCTGGCCAATTTGATCAAGCAGAAAAAAAAACACTTCAAATCAACAAAATTAGAAATGAAAAGGAGAGATCACAACAGACATGAGCAAAATAGGAAGAGTTATTAGGACTTATTTTAAAAACCTCTACTTCATAAAACAGGAAAATATGGAGGAAATGGATGAATTCCTAGACATATACCACCTACCAAAGCTAAGCCCAGAGCAGATTAATTTCCTAAACAAACCCATCACACCCTTCGAGATAGAAGAGGTAATCAAACACCTCCCAAAAAGAAGAGTCCAGGACCAGATGGCTTCTCAGCAGAATTCTACCAAACCTTCATGGAAGAACTGAAACCAATTCTTCTCAAACTCTGCCACACAATAGGAGAACAGGGAGAGATCCTAACTCTTTTTATGAAGCTAGTATCACCCTAATTCCAAAACCAGGAAGGGACGCCACAAGAAAGGAAAATTATAGGCCCATTTCTCTGATGAACATAGATGCAAAGATCCTGAACAAAATTCTTGCAAACCAATTCAACAGTACATCAAAAGCATTATCCACCTTGATCAAGTAGGCTTCATCCCTGGAATGCAGGGGTGGTTCAACATACGGAAATCTGTCAATGTAATACACCACATAAACAAGCTGAAACACAAAAACCACATGGTCATTTCGATAGATGCAGAAAAGGCCTTTGACAAAATACAACATCACTTCATGATCAAAACATTGGAGAGAATAGGTATGGGCGGCCCTTATCTCAACATAATAAAGGCTATATATAAAGCACCTAAAGCCCAAGTAATTCTTAATGGGGAGAGGCTGAAGGAATTCCCATTGAGGTCAGGAACAAGGCAGGGGTGTCCACTCTCACCTCTGCTCTTCAACATAGTGCTAGAAGTATTAGCTCAAGCAATAAGACAGGAGAAAGAAATCAAAGGGATACAAATTGGAAAGGAAGAAGTTAAGTTAGCCCTATTCGCAGATGACATGATTCTATACATAAGTGACCCGAGAACTTCCATCCCAAAACTCTTAAAGGTGATTAGCGCCTTCAGCAAAGTAGCAGGATACAAAATCAATGCACAGAAATCAGTAGCCTTTTTGTATGCAAAGGACAAAGAGACAGAAAAAGAAATAACTAACATCGTCCCATTTTCAATTGCAACAAAGAAAATAAAATACCTTGGAATAACATTAACTAAGGAAGTGAAAGACCTATACAATGAAAACATAAAAACTCTCAAAAGGAAATTGAGGAGGTCCTACAAAAATGGAAAGACCTCCCATGCTCCTGGATTGGTAGAATTAACATTGTGAAAATGGCAATTTTACCAAAAGCACTTTATAGATTCAATGCAATGCCGATAAAAATCCCAACTTCCTTCTTCAATGAGATAGAAAAAGTATCTCAAAATTCATATGGAAAGGCAGAAGGCCTCGGATATCCAAGCTCATCCTCAGCAAAAGAAACACCTCTGGAGGCATCACCATACCTGATCTAAAGTTATACTACAAAGCCATTGTAATAAAAACAACCTGGTACTGGCACAAAAACAGGAATATAGACCAATGGAACAGAATTGAAGACCAGACTTTGGGTCAAGAAACTATAACTACTTGATATTTGACAAAGGCCCTAGCAATGTAGAATGGAAAAAGACACAGCATCTTCAACAAATGGTGCTGGACAAACTGGACAACCATATGTAGGAAAATGAAACTCGACATACACATCTCTCCATGCACAAAAATTAAGTCCAAATGGATAAAAGACCTTAATATAAAACCAGAAACTCTGCTACTACTGGAAGAAAAATAGGAGGAACCTTCCATGATATAGGAGTGGGAAAAGATTTCCTGAACAAAACCTCAGCAGCTCAGGAAATTAAACAATCACTCAACCATTGGGATCTCATGAAGCTGAAAAGCTTTTTCACTGACAAAAATATAATAGCCAAAGCCAGCAGAATACCCACAGAATGGGAGAAAATTTTCACCAGCTATACAACTGACAAAGGCCTAATTTCTAGAATCTACAAAGAACTCCAAAACCTAAACAATAAATCACCAATCAACCCACTCACAAAGTGGGGCAGAGAACTGCACAGGGAGTTCTCAGAGGAAGAAATACAAATAGCAAACACACATTTAAGAAAATGTTCAACATCCCTAATCATCAGGGAAATGCAAATTAAAACAACAATGAGATTCCACCTTACCCCAGTAAGGATGGCTAACATTAAAAAAACAATGAAAACAAATGCTGGCGAGGCTGTGGAGAAATAGGAACAAGTCTTCACTGTTGGTGGGAATGTAAAATGGTTCAACCACTATGGACAGCTATATGGAGACTATTGAAAAGGATGGCCATAGACTTACCAGTGGATCCAGTTATTCCCTTATTGGGCATTTACCTAAAGGCCCCAAGCCTCAGATCAGAAACATTTGCTCAACCATGTTTATAGCTGCTCAATTCATAATAGCAAAGAGCTGGAATCAACCCAGGTGTCCATCACTAGATGAATGGATAACAAAGATGTGGTATATCTATACTATGGAATTCTACGTAGCAGTAAGGAAAGATGAAATAAGGAAATTTGAAAAAAATGGTCAAACATGGAACAGATCATCCTCAGTGAGCTCACCCAAGCACAAAAAGATAATCGTCGCATGGTCTCATTTATCTGTCTGTCCCCCTAACCGGATTCCACGTGACATGTGGCCAAACCTAATAAACTCTCTGAGGACGAGACACGAAGGAGGGTGGGATGGAGGGGAGGGTAATGGTGGGAGGAATCAGAGGGTGGGAGGGAGGACAAGGGGATACAAATTGGGACCCAAAGGGAAAAATAATACAAAACCCTTTACTCTGGACAACAGGCTAAAACAGTGATCCTTCAGCAGGCCTACGGAGGGAATACTCGAACCACAGGAACCTGGAGAGAACATGATGAAGGCCAACTTTAATCTTGTCCTGCTTCTCTTTCTCTTCTCTCTCCCTCCTCTCTCTCTCTCTCTCTCTCTCTCTCTCTCTCTCTACTCACTTTCTCTTTTACATTTTCTCTTTTATTATATTTTTCCTCCCTCACCTTCCTAGGTGCAGACTTATAACTCCCAGTGCCAGCAAGGGGTTAACTTCCACAATGAGCTGTTGATCTGAAACACCTACAAGGTTTCCCAAAAAGACAGACTTCTGTCAGAGTACTTGGTGACCCACCAAAGGTTAATGGTAAGACCCTACTGTCGAAGACAGCATACGTGTGTAAGACCAAACACAGAGAGACCTGGCCAGAATCTGGAAGAAGGTCAGTCCCCAGACAGTTAGCGAGTCTAGTACCAGAGGGTGCTACATGAGCAACTGGGGAAAATGTCTGACATTGGTCCAAACAACTTGCAGTCTAAGATACCCAGCAGGAAACCATCTGACGTAATGCTCATACAAGTGCAGTAGTGGCAAACAGCCATGGGGGTAACCAACTGTTCTTGATTTGGCTAATAGATCCACTCAGTGGAGTGGAACTCATTGCTGGAACTGGGAAATAAGTCAAAGCCATGTACAAAAAATGAGCTCAGTCTCCAAGATCTAGTGGCCACCAAAAGTAGGCTAGAAGAGAGCCAATGCATATAAAGTTCCCTCAAAACATATATGGTTATCCCTTCTATCTAGTACTAACTTCTCTCTCCGTTGGAGAATTTGCTTATCTCTTTTCAGGTGGACAATGAACCTGAAGGGAGGATCAGCTAACCACACCTCACCAGCTGAAACCATAGAACAACGCAGGGGAGGGGCAAATACAGCGCTCAAGGCGATCAATACACCAGAAAAGGCTGAAGGAGATAAATACAGAGAACATCCAACTCCAGTCATTAGCCAGATATCCAGAGACACAGAGGCTCCCAAAACCTCATCAAGGAAGCAGAACTAAAATGACCCCAATGTGGCTCAGGAAACTCGCGGAAGAGGGGCGGAAAGATTGTTAGAGTCACAAGTTGGGGCATTATGCACAGAGACTGGGGCCTATCCACCAGAACTCTTGAGCAAACTCACAATGCATGATAAACATTCCCCATTGATGAGGGCCCCTTTGAAAGTGGGAGGAAGGGGAGGAGGACAATGGAACCAATACTATGAATGTAAAATCAGAATAATATAAATAAAAAATATATATTGATAAAAAAAAAGGAAAGTTTGAACTTGCTGCACTCAACCTTCTTCGTAGAAATTAAACTGATTCCTAGAAGCAAATTAACTTATTTCACACAGTACAGTGTTCGGTACTGAAGATGTTTCTTTTCTAAAGAAACTACTTTAGAAATGAGGCGAATCTACTAACTTGTACATCTTGTTAGATTACACAAAGTAGGAAAAGTTGAACTTGCTGCACTCAACCTTCTTCGTAGGAAAGCAAGTGATTCCTAGAATCGAACTAGCTCATTTCACATAGTACAGTGTTCGGTAATGAAGATGTTTGTTTTCTAAACAAACTACTTTAGAAATGAGGCCAATCTACTAAGTTGTGCATCTTTTCAGATTACATTAACAAGGAAAGTTTGAACTTGCTGCACTCAACCTTCTTTGTAGGAAAGCAACTGATTCCTAGAACCGAATGAGCTTATTTCACACAGTACAATGTTCAGCAATGAAGATGATTGTTTTCTCAACAAACTACTTTACAAATGAGGCGAATCTACTAACTTGGCCATCTTTTTAGATTACATTAACAAGGAAAGTTTGAACTTGCTGCACTCAACCTTCTTTGTAGGAAAGCAACTGATTCCTAGAACCGAATGAGCTTGTTTCACACAGTACAATGTTCGGCAATGAAGATGTTTGTTTTCTCAACAAAGTACTTTACAAATGAGGCGAATGTTCTAACTTGGCCATCTTTTGAGATTACATTAACAAGGAAAGTTTGAAGTTGCTGCACTCAACCTTCTTCGTAGAAATTAAACTGATTCCTAGAAGAGAATTAACTTATTTGACACAGTACAGTGTTAGGTACTGAAGATTTTTCTTTTCTAAAGAAACTACTTTAGAAATGAGGCCAATCTACTACGTTGTGCATCTTTTCAGATTACATTAACAAGGAAAGTTTGAACTTGCTGCACTCAACCTTCTTCGTAGAAATTAAACTGATTCCTAGAAGTGAATAACTTATTTCACACAGTACAGTGTTCGGTACTGAAGATGTTTGTTTTCTAAAGAAACTACTTTAGAAATGAGGCCAATCTACTACGTTGTGCATCTTTTCAGATTACATTAACAAGGAAAGTTTGAACTTGCTACACTCAACCTTCTTTGTAGGAAAGCAACTGATTCCTAGAACCGAATGAGCTTATTTCACACAGTACAATGTTCGCAATGAATATGTTTTTTTCTCAACAAACTACTTTACAAATGAGGCGAATCTACTAACTTGGCCATCTTTTGAGATTACATTAACAAGGAAATGTTTGAACTTGCTGCACTCAACCTTCTTTGTAGAAATTAAACTGATTCCTAGAAGGAAATTAACTTATTTGACACAGTACAGTGTTCGTAACTGAAGATGTTTGTTTTCTAAAGAAACTACTTTAGAAATGAGGCGAATCCACTAACTTGTACATCTTGTTAGATTACATTAACAAAGTAGAAAGTTTGAACTTGCTGCACTCAACCTTCTTCGTAGAAATTAAACTGATTCCTAGAAGCGAATTAACTTATTTCACACAGTACAGTGTTCGGTACTGAAGATGTTTCTTTTCTAAAGAAACTACTTTAGAAATGAGGCGAATCCACTAACTTGTACATCTTGTTAGATTACACAAAGTAGGAAAGTTTGAACTTGCTGCACTCAACCTTCTTCGTAGGAAAGCAAATGATTCCTAGAATCGAACTAGCTCATTTCACATAGTACAGTGTTCGGTAATGAAGATGTTTGTTTTCTAAACAAACTACTTTAGAAATGAGGCCAATCTACTAAGTTGTGCATCTTTTCAGATTACATTAACAAGGAAAGTTTAAACTTGCTGCACTCAAACTTCTTTGTAGGAAAGCAACTGATTCCTAGAACCGAATGAGCTTATTTCACACAGTACAATGTTCGGCAATGAAGATGTTTGTTTTCTCAACAAAGTACTTTACAAATGAGGCGAATCTTCTAACTTGGCCATCTTTTGAGATTACATTAACAAGGAAAGTTTGAACTTGCTGCACTCAACCTTCTTTGTAGGAAAGCAACTGATTCCTAGAACCGAATGAGCTTATTTCACACAGTACAATGTTCGGCAATGAAGATGTTTGTTTTTTCAACAAACTACTTTACAAATGAGGCGAATCTACTAACTTGGCCATCTTTTTAGATTACATTAACAAGGAAAGTTTGAACTTGCTGCACTCAACCTTCTTTGTAGGAAAGCAACTGATTCCTAGAACCGAATGAGCTTATTTCACACAGTACAATGTTCGGCAATGAAGATGTTTGTTTTCTCAACAAAGTACTTTACAAATGAGGCGAATCTTGTAACTTGGCCATCTTTTGAGATTACATTAACAAGGAAAGTTTGAACTTGCTGCACTCAACCTTCTTCGTAGAAATTAAACTGATTCCTAGAAGCGAATTAACTTATTTCACACAGTACAGTGTTTGGTACTGAAGATGTTTCTTTTCTAAAGAAACTACTTTAGAAATGAGGCCAATCCACTAACTTGTACATCTTGTTAGATTACACAAACAGGAAAGTTTGAACTTGCTGCACTCAACCTTCTTTGTAGGAAAGCAAGTGATTCCTATAATCGAACTAGCTCATTTCACATAGTACAGTGTTCGGTAATGAAGATGTTTGTTTTCTAAACAAACTACTTTAGAAATGAGGCCAATCTACTAAGTTGTGCATCTTTTCAGATTACATTAACAAGGAAAGTTTAAACTTGCTGCACTCAACCTTCTTTGTAGGAAAGCAACTGATTCCTAGAACCGAATGAGCTTATTTCACACAGTACAATGTTCGGCAAATGAAAGATGTTTGTTTTCTCAACAAAGTACTTTACAAATGAGTGTTCAGGTAATGAAATGTTTCTTTCTCTAACAAACTTGGCCATCTTTTTGTGATTACATTAACAAGGAAAGTTTGAACTTGCTGCACTCAACCTTCTTTGTAGGAAAGCAACTGATTCCTAGAACCAAATGAGCTTATTTCACACAGTACAATGTTCAGGCAATGAAGATGTTTGTTTTCTCAACAAAGTACTTTACAAATGAGGCAAATCTTCTAACTTGGCCATCTTTTGAGATTACATTAACAAGGAAAGTTTGAACTTGCTGCACTCAACCTTCTTCGTAGAAATTAAACTGATTCCTAGAAGTGAATTAACTTATTTCACACAGTACAGTGTTCGGTACTGAAGATGTTTCTTTTCTAAAGAAACTACTTTAGAAATGAGGCGAATCCACTAACTTGTACATCTTGTTAGATTACACAAAGTAGGAAAGTTTGAACTTGCTGCACTCAACCTTCTTCGTAGGAAAGCAAGTGATTCCTAGAATCGAACTAGCTCATTTCACATAGTACAGTGTTCGGTAATGAAGATGTTTGTTTTCTAAACAAACTACTTTAGAAATGAGGCCAATCTACTAAGTTGTGCATCTTTTCAGATTACATTAACAAGGAAAGTTTAAACTTGCTGCACTCAACCTTCTTTGTAGGAAAGCAACTGATTCCTAGAACCGAATGAGCTTATTTCACACAGTACAATGTTCGGCAATGAAGATGTTTGTTTTCTCAACAAAGTACTTTACAAATGAGGCGAATGTTCTAACTTGGCCATCTTTTGAGATTACATTAACAAGGAAAGTTTGAACTTGCTGCACTCAACCTTCTTCGTAGAAATTAAACTGATTCCTAGAAGAATTAACTTATTTCACCCAGTACAGTGTTGGGTACTGAAGATGTTTCTTTTCTAAAGAAACTACTTTAGAAATGAGGCGAATCCACTAACTTGTACATCTTGTTAGATTACACAAAGTAGGAAAGTTTGAACTTGCTGCACTCAACCTTCTTCAGTAGAAAGCAAGTGATTCCTAGAATCGAACTAGCTCATTTCACATAGTACAGTGTTCGGTAATGAAGATCTTTGTTTTCTAAACAAACTACTTTAGAAATGAGGCCAATCTACTAAGTTGTGCATCTTTTTCAGATTACATTAACAAGGAAAGTTTGAACTTGCTGCACTCAACCTTCTTTGTAGGAAAGCAACTGATTCCTAAAAACCGAATGAGCTTATTTCACACAGTACAATGTTCGGCAATGAAGATGTTTGTTTTCTCAACAAACTACTTTACAAATGAGGCGAATCTAGTAACTTGGCCATCTTTTTAGATTACATTAACAAGGAAAGTTTGAACTTGCTGCACTCAACCTTCTTTGTAGGAAAGCAACTGATTCCTAGAATCGAATGAGCTTATTTCACACAGTACAATGTTCGGCAATGAAGATGTTTGTTTTCTCAACAAAGTACTTTACCAATGAGGCGAATGTTGTAACTTGGCCATCTTTTGAGATTACATTAACAGGGAACGTTTGAACTTGCTGCACTCAACCTTCTTCGTAGAAATTAAACTGATTCCTAGAAGCGAATTAACTTATTTCACCCAGTACAGTGTTGGGTACTGAAGATGTTTCTTTTCTAAAGAAACTACTTTAGAAATGAGGCGAATCCACTAACTTGTACATCTTGTTAGATTACACAAAGTAGGAAAGTTTGAACTTGCTGCACTCAACCTTCTTTGTAGGAAAGCAACTGATTCCTAGAACCGAATGAGCTTATTTCACACAGTACAATGTTCGGCAATGAAGATGTTTGTTTTCTCAACAAAGTACTTTACAAATGAGGCGAATGTTCTAACTTGGCCATCTTTTGAGATTACATTAGCAAGGAAAGTTTGAACTTGCTGCACTCAACCTTCTTCGTAGAAATTAAACTGATTCCTAGAAGCGAATTAACTTATTTCACCCAGTACAGTGTTGGGTACTGAAGATGTTTCTTTTCTAAAGAAACTACTTTAGAAATGAGGCGAATCCACTAACTTGTACATCTTGTTAGATTACACAAAGTAAGAAAGTTTGAAATTGCTGCACTCAACCTTCTTCAGAGGAAATTAAGCTGATTCCTAGAATCGAACTAGCTCATTTCACATAGTACAGTGTTCGGTAAAGAAGATCTTTGTTTTCTAAACAAACTACTTTAGAAATGAGGCAAATCTACTAAGTTGTGCATCTTTTCAGATTACATTAACAAGGAAAGTTTGAACTTGCTGCACTCAACCTTCTTTGTAGGAAAGCAACTGATTCCTAAAACCGAATGAGCTTATTTCACACAGTACAATGTTCGGCAATGAAGATGTTTGTTTTCTCAACAAACTACTTTACAAATGAGGCGAATCTAGTAACTTGGCCATCTTTTTAGATTACATTAACAAGGAAAGTTTGAACTTGCTGCACTCAACCTTCTTTGTAGGAAAGCAACTGATTCCTAGAATCGAATGAGCTTATTTCACACAGTACAATGTTCGGCAATGAAGATGTTTGTTTTCTCAACAAAGTACTTTACCAATGAGGCGAATGTTGTAACTTGGCCATCTTTTGAGATTACATTAACAGGGAATGTTTGAACTTCCTGCACTCAACCTTCTTCGTAGAAATTAAACTGATTACTAGAAGCGAATTAACTTATTTCACACAGTACAGTGTTCGGTACTGAAGATGTTTCTTTTCTAAAGAAACTACTTTAGAAATGAGGCGAATCCACTAACTTGTACATCTTGTTAGATTACACAAACTAGGAAAGTTTGAACTTGCTGCACTCAACCTTCTTTGTAGGAAAGCAAGTGATTCCTAGAATCGAACTAGCTCATTTCACATAGCACAGTGTTCGGTAATGAAGATGTTTGTTTTCTAAACAAACTACTTTGGAAATCAGGCCAATCTACTAAGTTGTGCATCTTTTCAGATTACATTAACAAGGAAAGTTTGAACTTGCTGCACTCAACCTTCTTTGTAGGAAAGCAACTGATTCCTAGAACCGAATTAACTTATTTCACACAGTACAGTGTTCGGTACTGAAGATGTTTCTTTTCTAAACAAACTACTTTAGAAATGAGGCCAATCTACTAAGTTGTGCATCTTTTCAGATTACATTAACAAGGAAAGTTTGAACTTGCTGCACTCAACCTTCTTTGTAGGAAAGCAAGTGATTCCTAGAATCGAACTAGCTCATTTCACATAATACAGTGTTCGGTAATGAAGATGTTTCTTTTCTAAACAAACTACTTTAGAAATGAGGCCAATCTACTAAGTTGTGCATCTTTTCAGATTACATTAACAAGGAAAGTTTGAACTTGCTGCACTCAACCTTTTTTGTAGGAAAGCAACTGATTCCTAGAACCGAATGAGCTTATTTCACACAGTACAATGTTCGGCAATGAAGATGTTTGTTTTCTAAACAAACTACTTTACAAATGAGGCCAATCTACTAATTTGGCATCTTTTCCGATTACATTAACAAGGAAAGTTTGAACTTGCTGCACTCAACCTTCTTTGTAGGAAAGCAACTGATTCCTAGAACCAAATGAGCTTATTTCACACAGTACAATGTTCGGCAATGAAGATGTTTGTTTTCTCAACAAAGTACTTTACAAATGAGGCAAATCTTCTAACTTGGCCATCTTTTGAGATTACATTAACAAGGAAAGTTTGAACTTGCTGCACTCAACCTTCTTCGTAGAAATTAAACTGATTCCTAGAAGCGAATTAACTTATTTCACACAGTACAGTGTTCGGTACTGAAGATGTTTCTTTTCTAAAGAAACTACTTTAGAAATGAGGCGAATCCACTAACTTGTACATCTTGTTACATTACACAAAGTAGGAAAGTTTGAACTTGCTGCACTCAACCTTCTTCGTAGGAAAGCAAGTGATTCCTAGAATCGAACTAGCTCATTTCACATAGTACAGTGTTCGGTAATGAAGATGTTTGTTTTCTAAACAAACTACTTTAGAAATGAGGCCAATCTACTAAGTTGTGCATCTTTTCAGATTACATTAACAAGGAAAGTTTAAACTTGCTGCACTCAAACTTCTTTGTAGGAAAGCAACTGATTCCTAGAACCGAATGAGCTTATTTCACACAGTACAATGTTCAGCAATGAAGATGTTTGTTTTCTCAACAAAGTACTTTACAAATGAGGCGAATGTTCTAACTTGGCCATCTTTTGAGATTACATTAGCAAGGAAAGTTTGAACTTGCTGCACTCAACCTTCTTCTTAGAAATTAAACTGATTCCTAGAAGCGAATTAACTTATTTCACCCAGTACAGTGTTGGGTACTGAAGATGTTTCTTTTCTAAAGAAACTACTTTAGAAATGAGGCGAATCCACTAACTTGTACATCTTGTTAGATTACACAAAGTAAGAAAGTTTGAAATTGCTGCACTCAACCTTCTTCGTAGGAAATTAAGTGATTCCTAGAATCGAACTAGCTCATTTCACATAGTACAGTGTTTGGTAAAGAAGATCTTTGTTTTCTAAACAAACTACTTTAGAAATGAGGCAAATCTACTAACTTGTGCATCTTTTCAGATTACATTAACAAGGAAAGTTTGAACTTGCTGCACTCAACCTTCTGTGTAGGAAGCAACTGATTCCTAAAACCGAATGAGCTTATTTCACACAGTACAATGTTCGGCAATGAAGATGTTTGTTTTTCAAAAAAACTACTTTTACAAATGAGGCGAATCTAGTAACTTGGCCATCTTTTTTAGATTACATTAACAAGGAAAGTTTGAACTTGCTGCACTCAACCTTCTTTGTAGGAAAGCAACTGATTCCTAGAACCGAATGAGCTTATTTCACACAGTACAATGTTCGGCAATGAAGATGTTTGTTTTCTCAACAAAGTACTTTACCAATGAGGCGAATGTTGTAACTTGGCCATCTTTTGAGATTACATTAACAGAGAATGTTTGAACTTCCTGCACTCAACCTTCTTGGTAGAAATTAAACTGATTACTAGAAGCGAATTAACTTATTTCACACAGTACAGTGTTCGGTACTGAAGATGTTTCTTTTCTAAAGAAACTACTTTAGAAATGAGGCGAATCCACTAACTTGTACATCTTGTTAGATTACACAAACTAGGAAAGTTTGAACTTGCTGCACTCAACCTTCTTTGTAGGAAAGCAAGTGATTCCTAGAATCGAACTAGCTCATTTCACATAACACAGTGTTCGGTAATGAAGATGTTTGTTTTCTAAACAAACTACTTTACAAATAAGGCGAATCCACTAACTTGTGCATCTTTTAAGATTACATTAACAAGGAAAGTTTGAACTTGCTGCACTCAACCTTCTTGGTAGGAAAGCAACTGATTCCTAGAACCGAATGAGCTTATTTCACACAGTACAGTGTTCGGGACTGAAGATGTTTCTTTTCTAAAGAAACTACTTTAGAAATGAGGAAAATGTACTAACTTGTGCATCTTTTGAGATTACATTAACAAGGAAAGTTTGAACTTGCTGCACTCAACCTTCTTCGTAGGAAAGCAAGTGATTCCTAGAATCGAACTAGCTCATTTCCCATAATACAGTGTTCGGTAATGAAGATGTTTCTTTTCTAAACAAACTACTTTAGAAATGAGGCCAATCTACTAAGTTGTGCATCTTTTCAGATTACATTAACAAGGAAAGTTTGAACTTGCTGCACTCAACCTTTTTTGTAGGAAAGCAACTGATTCCTAGAACCGAATGAGCTTATTTCACACAGTACAATGTTCGGCAATGAAGATGTTTGTTTTTTCAACAAACTACTTTACAAATGAGGCGAATCTACAAATTTGGCCATCTTTTTAGATTACATTAACAAGGAAAGTTTGAACTTGCTGCACTCAACCTTCTTTGTAGTAAAGCAACTGATTCCTAGAACCAAATGAGCTTATTTCACACAGTACAATGTTCGGCAATGAAGATGTTTGTTTTCTCAACAAAGTACTTTACAAATGAGGCGAATCTTCTAACTTGGCCATCTTTTGAGATTACATTAACAAGGAAAGTTTGAACTTGCTGCACTCAACCTTCTTCGTAGAAATTAAAATGATTTCTAGAAGCGAAATTAACTTATTTCACACAGTACAGTGTTAGGGTACTGAAGATGTTTCTTTTCTAAAGAAACTACTTTAGAAATGAGGCGAATCCACTAACTTGTACATCTTGTTAGATTACACAAAGTAGGAAAGTTTGAACTTGCTGCACTCAACCTTCTTCGTAGGAAAGCAAGTGATTCCTAGAATCGAACTAGCTCATTTCACATAGTACAGTGTTCGGTAATGAAGATGTTTGTTTTCTAAACCAACGACTTTAGAAATGAGGCCAATCTACTAAGTTGTGCATCTTTTCAGATTACATTAACAAGGAAAGTTTGAACTTGCTGCACTCAACCTTCTTTGTAGGAAAGCAACTGATTCCTAGAACCAAATGAGCTTATTTCACACAGTACAATGTTCGGCAATGAAGATGTTTGTTTTCTCAACAAAGTACTTTACAAATGAGGCGAATCTACTAACTTGGCCATCTTTTGAGATTACATTAACAAGGAAAGTTTGAACTTGCTGCACTCAACCTTCTTCGTAGAAATTAAACTGATTCCTAGAAGCGAATTAACTTATTTCACACAGTACAGTGTTCGGTACTGAAGATGTTTCTTTTCTAAAGAAACTACTTTAGAAATGAGGCGAATCCACTAACTTGTACATCTTGTTAGATTACACAAAGTAGGAAAGTTTGAACTTGCTGCACTCAACCTTCTTTGTAGGAAAGCAAGTGATTCCTAGAATCGAACTAGCTCATTTCACATAGTACAGTGTTCGGTAATGAAGATGTTTGTTTTCTAAACAAACTACTTTAGAAATGAGGCCAATCTACTAAGTTGTGCATCTTTTCAGATTACATTAACAAGGAAAGTTTGAACTTGCTGCACTCAACCTTCTTTGTAGGAAAGCAACTGATTCCTAGAACCGAATGAGCTTATTTCACACAGTACAGTGTTCGGTAATGAAGATGTTTGTTTTCTAAACAAACTACTTTAGAAATGAGGCAAATCTACTAACTTGTGCATCTTTTCAGATTACATTAACAAGGAAAGTTTGAACTTGCTGCACTCAACCTTCTTTGTAGGAAAGCAAGTGATTCCTAGAATCGAACTAGCTTATTTCCCACAGTACAGTGTTCGGGTAATGAAGATGTTTCTTTTCTAAACAAACTACTTTAGAAATGAGGCCAATCTACTAAGTTGTGCATCTTTTCAGATTACATTAACAAGGAAAGTTTGAACTTGCTGCACTCAACCTTCTTGTAGGAAAGCAACTGATTCCTAGAACCGAATGAGCTTATTTCACACAGTACAGTGTTCGGTAATGAAGATGTTTGTTTTCTCAACAAACTACTTTACAAATGAGGCGAATCTACTAATTTGTACATCTTTTTAGATTACATTAACAAGGAAAGTTTGAACTTGCTGCACTCAACCTTCTTTGTAGGAAAGCAAACTGATTCCTAGAACCGAATGAGCTTATTTCACACAGTACAATGTTCGGCAATGAAGATGTTTGTTTTCTCAACAAAGTACTTTACAAATGAGGCGAATGTTCTAACTTGGCCATCTTTTGACATTACATTAACAAGGAAAGTTTGAACTTGCTGCACTCAACCTTCTTTGTAGAAATTAAACTGATTCCTAGAAATCGAATTAACTTATTTCACACAGTACAGTGTTCGGTAATGAAGATGTTTCTTTTCTAAACAAACTACTTTAGAAATGAGGCGAATCCACTAACTTGTACATCTTGTTAGATTACATTAACAAGGAAAGTTTGAACTTGCTGCACTCAACCTTCTTCGTAGGAAAGCAAGTGATTCCTAGAATCGAACTAGCTCATTTCACACAGTACAGTGTTTGGTAATGAAGATGTTTGTTTTCTAAACAAACTACTTTAGAAATGAGGCCAATCTACTAAGTTGTGCATCTTTTCAGATTACATTAACAAGGAAAGTTTGAACTTGCTGCACTCAACCTTCTTTGTAGGAAAGCAACTGATTCCTAGAACCGAATGAGCTTATTTCACACAGTACAATGTTCGGCAATGAAGATGTTTTTTTCTCAACAAACTACTTTACAAATGAGGCGAATCTTCTAACTTGGCCATCTTTTTAGATTACATTAACAAGGAAAGTTTGAACTTGCTGCACTCAACCTTCTTTGTAGAAATTAAATTGATTCCTAGAACCGAATTAACTTATTTCACAAAGTACAGTGTTCGGTACTGAAGATGTTTCTTTTCTAAAGAAAGTACTTTAGAAATGAGGCGAATCCACTAACTTGTACATCTTGTTAGATTACATTAACAAGGAAAGTTTGAACTTGCTGCACTCAACCTTCTTCGTAGGAAAGCAAACTGATTCCTAGAATCGAATTAGCTCATTTCACACAGTACAGTGTTCGGTAATGAAGATGTTTGTTTTCTAAACAAACTACTTTAGAAATGATGTCAATCTACTAAGATGTGCATCTTTTCAGATTACATTAACAAGGAAAGTTTGAACTTGCTGCACTCAACCTTCTTTGTAGAAATTAAACTGATTCCTAGAACCGAATTAACTTATTTCACACAGTACAATGTTAGGTACTGAAGATGTTTCTTTTCTCAAGAAACTACTTTAGAAATGAGGACAATCTACTAACTTGTGCATCTTGTTAGATTACATTAACAAGGAAAGTTTGAACTTGCTGCACTCAACCTTCTTTGTAGGAAAGCAACTGATTCCTAGAACCGAATGAGCTTATTTCACACAGTACAGTGTTCGGCAATGAAGATGTTTGTTTTCTAAACAAACTACTTTAGAAATGAGTCGAATCTACTAACTTGTGCATCTTTTTAGATTACATTAACAAGGAAAGTTTGAACTTGCTGCACTCAACCTTCTTTGTAGGAAAGCAACTGATTCCTAGAACCGAATGAGCTTATTTCACACAGTACAATGTTCGGCAATGAAGATGTTTGTTTTCTCAACAAAGTACTTTACAAATGAGGCGAATCTTCTAACTTGGCCATCTTTTGAGATTACATTAGCAAGGAAAGTTTGAACTTGCTGCACTCAACCTTTTTTGTAGAAATTAAACTGATTCCTAGAACCAATTAACTTATTTCACACAGTACAGTGTTAGGTACTGAAGATGTTTCTTTTCTAAAGAAACTACTTTAGAAATGAGGCGAATCCACTAACTTGTACATCTTGTTAGATTACACAAAGTAAGAAAGTTTGAACTTGCTGCACTCAACCTTCTTCGTAGAAATTAAACTGATTCCTAGAATCGAATTAACTTATTTCACACAGTACAGTGTTCGGTAATGAAGATGTTTCTTTTCTAAACAAACTACTTTAGAAATGAGGCCAATCCACTAACGTTGTGCATCTTTTCAGATTACATTAACAAGGAAAGTTTGAACTTGCTGCACTCAACCCTCTTTGTAGAAATTAAACTGATTCCTAGAACCGAATTAACTTATTTCACACAGTACAGTGTTCGGTAATGAAGATGTTTCTTTTTTCAAAGAAACTACTTTAGAAATGAGGCCAATCTACTAACTTGTGCATCTTTTTAGATTACATTAAAAGGAAAGTTTGAACTTGCTGCACTCAACCTTCTTTGTAGGAAAGCAACTGATTCCTAGAATCGAATGAGCTTATTTCACACAGTACAATGTTCGGCAATGAAGATGTTTGTTTTCTCAACAAACTACTTTAGAAATGAGGCGAATCTACTAACTTGTGCATCTTTTTAGATTACATTAACAAGGAAAGTTTGAACTTGCTGCACTCAACCTTCTTTTTAGGAAAACAACTGATTCCTAGAACCAATGAGCTTATTTCACACAGTACAATGTTTGGTAATGAAGATGTTTGTTTTTCTCAACAAACTACTTTACAAATGAGGCGAATCTTCTAACTTGTACATCTTTTTAGATTACATTAACAAGGAAAGTTTGAACTTGCTGCACTCAACCTTCTTTGTAGAAATTAAACTGATTCCTAGAACCGAATTAACTTATTTCACACAGTACAGTGTTTGGTAATGAAGATGTTTCTTTTCTCAACAAACTACTTTAGAAATGAGGCCAATCCACTAACTTGTACATCTTGTTAGATTACATTAACAAGGAAAGTTTGAACTTGCTGCACTCAACCTTCTTTGTAGGAAAGCAACTGATTCCTAGAATCGAACTAGCTTATTTCACACAGTACAGTGTTCGGGAATGAAGATGTTTGTTTTCTAAACAAACTACTTTAGAAATGAGGCCAATCTACTAAGTTGTGCATCTTTTCAGATTACATTAACAAGGAAAGTTTGAACTTGCTGCACTCAACCTTCTTTGGAAAGCAAGGGATTCCTAGAAGCAACTGATTCCCATAGAACAGTGTTCGGTACTTAAGATGATTTCTAAACAAACTACTTTAGAAATGAGGCCAATCTACTAAGTTGTGCATCTTGAGATTACATTAACAAGGATGTTTGAACTTGCTGCACTCAACCTTTTTGAAAAGCAACTGATTCCTAGAACCATTTATTTCCATAGTACAGTGTTCGGCAATGAAGATGTTTGTTTTTTTAAACAAACTACTTTAGAAATGAGGCCAATCTACTAAGTTGGCCATCTTTTTAGATTACATTAACAAGGAAAGTTTGAACTTGCTGCACTCAACCTTCTTTGTAGGAAAGCAACTGATTCCTAGAACCAAATGAGCTTATTTCACACAGTACAATGTTCGGCAATGAAGATGTTTGTTTTCTCAACAAAGTACTTTACAAATGAGGCAAATCTACGAACTTGGCCATCTTTTGAGATTACATTAACAAGGAAAGTTTGAACTTGCTGCACTCAACCTTCTTCGTAGAAATTAAACTGATTCCTAGAAGCGAATTAACTTATTTCACACAGTACAGTGTTCGGTACTGAAGATGTTTCTTTTCTAAAGAAACTACTTTAGAAATGAGGCGAATCCACTAACTTGTACATCTTGTTACATTACACAAAGTAGGAAAGTTTGAACTTGCTGCACTCAACCTTCTTCGTAGGAAAGCAAGTGATTCCTAGAATTGAACTAGCTCATTTCACATAGTACAGTGTTCGGTAATGAAGATGTTTGTTTTCTAAACAAACTACTTTAGAAATGAGGCCAATCTACTAAGTTGTGCATCTTTTCAGATTACATTAACAAGGAAAGTTTAAACTTGCTGCACTCAAACTTCTTTGTAGGAAAGCAACTGATTCCTAGAACCGAATGAGCTTATTTCACACAGTACAATGTTCGGCAATGAAGATGTTTGTTTTCTCAACAAAGTACTTTACAAATGAGGCGAATGTTCTAACTTGGCCATCTTTTGAGATTACATTAGCAAGGAAAGTTTGAACTTGCTGCACTCAACCTTCTTCATAGAAATTAAACTGATTCCTAGAAGCGAATTAACTTATTTCACCCAGTACAGTGTTGGGTACTGAAGATGTTTCTTTTCTAAAGAAACTACTTTAGAAATGAGGCGAATCCACTAACTTGTACACCTTGTTAGATTACACAAAGTAAGAAAGTTTGAAATTGCTGCACTCAACCTTCTTCGTAGGAAAGCAAGCGAATCCTAGAATCGAACTAGCTCATTTCACATAGTACAGTGTTCGGTAAAGAAGATCTTTGTTTTCTAAACAAACTACTTTAGAAATGAGGCAAATCTACTAAGTTGTGCATCTTTTCAGATTACATTAACAAGGAAAGTTTGAACTTGCTGCACTCAACCTTCTGTGTAGGTAAGCAACTGATTCCTAAAACCGAATGAGCTTATTTCACACAGTACAATGTTCGGCAATGAAGATGTTTGTTTTTTCAACAAACTACTTTACAAATGAGGCGAATCTAGTAACTTGGCCATCTTTTTAGATTACATTAACAAGGAAAGTTTGAACTTGCTGCACTCAACCTTCTTTGTAGGAAAGCAACTGATTCCTAGAATCGAATGAGCTTATTTCACACAGTACAATGTTCGGAAATGAAGATGTTTGTTTTCTCAACAAAGTACTTTACCAATGAGGCGAATGTTGTAACTTGGCCATCTTTTGAGATTACATTAACAGGGAATGTTTGAACTTCCTGCACTCAACATTCTTCGTAGAAATTAAACTGATTACTAGAAGCGAATTAACTTATTTCACACAGTACAGTGTTTGGTACTGAAGATGTTTCTTTTCTAAAGAAACTACTTTAGAAATGAGGCGAATCCACTAACTTGTACATCTTGTTAGATTACACAAACTAGGAAAGTTTGAACTTGCTGCACTCAACCTTCTTTGTAGGAAAGCAAGTGATTCCTAGAATCGAACTAGCTCATTTCACATAGCACAGTGTTCGGTAATGAAGATGTTTGTTTTCGAAACAAACTACTTTGGAAATCAGGCCAATCTACTAAGTTGTGCATCTTTTCAGATTACATTAACAAGGAAAGTTTGAACTTGCTGCACTCAACCTTCTTTGTAGGAAAGCAACTGATTCCTAGAACCGAATTAACTTATTTCACACAGTACAGTGTTCGGGACTGAAGATGTTTCTTTTCTAAAGAAACTACCTTAGAAATGAGGAAAATGTACTACGTTGTGTATCTTTTCAGATTACATTAACAAGGAAAGTTTGAACTTGCTGCACTCAACCTTCTTCGTAGGAAAGCAAGTGATTCCTAGAATCGAACTAGCTCATTTCCCATAATACAGTGTTCGGTAATGAAGATGTTTCTTTTCTAAACAAACTACTTTAGAAATGAGGCCAATCTACTAAGTTGTGCACCTTTCCAGATTACATTAACAAGGAAAGTTTGAACTTGCTGCACTCAACCTTTTTTGTAGGAAAGCAACTGATTCCTAGAACCGAATGAGCTTATTTCACACAGTACAATGTTCGGCAATGAAGATGTTTGTTTTTTCAACAAACTACTTTACAAATGAGGTGAATCTACAAATTTGGCCATCTTTTTAGATTACATTAACAAGGAAAGTTTGAACTTGCTGCACTCAACCTTCTTTGTAGTAAAGCAACTGATTCCTAGAACCGAATGAGCTTATTTCACACAGTACAATGTTCGGCAATGAAGATGTTTGTTTTCTCAACCAAGTACTTTACAAATGAGGCGAATCGTCTAACTTGGCCATCTTTTGAGATTACATTAACAAGGAAAGTTTGAACTTGCTGCACTCAACCTTCTTCGTAGAAATTAAACTGATTCCTAGAAGCGAATTAACTTATTTCACACAGTACAGTGTTCGGTACTGAAGATGTTTCTATTCTAAAGAAACTACTTTAGAAATGAGGCGAATCCACTAACTTGTACATCTTGTTAGATTACACAAAGTAGGAAAGTTTGAACTTGCTGCACTCAACCTTCTTCGTAGGAAAGCAAGTGATTCCTAGAATCGAACTAGCTCATTTCACATAGTACAGTGTTCGGTAATGAAGATGTTTGTTTTCTAAACCAACGACTTTAGAAATGAGGCCAATCTACTAAGTTGTGCATCTTTTCCGATTACATTAACAAGGAAAGTTTGAACTTGCTGCACTCAACCTTCTTTGTAGGAAAGCAACTGATTCCTAGAACCAAATGAGCTTATTTCACACAGTACAATGTTCGGCAATGAAGATGTTTGTTTTCTCAACAAAGTACTTTACAAATGAGGCGAATCTACGAACTTGGCCATCTTTTGAGATTACATTAACAAGGAAAGTTTGAACTTGCTGCACTCAACCTTCTTCGTAGAAATTAAACTGATTCCTAGAAGGGAATTAACTTATTTCACACAGTACAGTGTTCGGTACTGAAGATGTTTCTTTTCTAAAGATACTACTTTAGAAATGAGGCGAATCCACTAACTTGTACATCTTGTTACATTACACAAAGTAGGAAAGTTTGAACTTGCTGCACTCAACCTTCTTCGTAGGAAAGCAAGTGATTCCTAGAATCGAACTAGCTCATTTCACATAGTACAGTGTTCGGTAATGAAGATGTTTGTTTTCTAAACAAACTACTTTAGAAATGAGGCCAATCTACTAAGTTGTGCATCTTTTCAGATTACATTAACAAGGAAAGTTTGAACTTGCTGCACTCAACCTTCTTTGT
The DNA here is from genome assembly GCA_036365145.1 of Orientallactaga sibirica. Lineage (NCBI taxonomy): Eukaryota > Metazoa > Chordata > Mammalia > Rodentia > Dipodidae > Orientallactaga > Orientallactaga sibirica. The sequence goes on along the minus strand of JAEOAD010002621.1, from coordinate 14,984 downwards.
AGGAAAGCAACTGATTCCTAGAACCGAATTAACTTATTTCACACAGTACAGTGTTCGGTACTGAAGATGTTTCTTTTCTAAAGAAACTACCTTAGAAATGAGGAAAATGTACTACCTTGTGCATCTTTTCAGATTACATTAACAAGGAAAGTTTGAACTTGCTGCACTCAACCTTCTTCGTAGGAAAGCAAGTGATTCCTAGAATCGAACTAGCTCATTTCCCATAATACAGTGTTCGGTAATGAAGATGTTTCTTTTCTAAACAAACTACTTTAGAAATGAGGCCAATCTACTAAGTTGTGCATCTTTTCAGATTACATTAACAAGGAAAGTTTGAACTTGCTGCACTCAACCTTTTTTGTAGGAAAGCAACTGATTCCTAGAACCGAATGAGCTTATTTCACACAGTACAGTGTTCGGCAATGAAGATGTTTGTTTTCTCAACAAAGTACTTTACAAATGAGGCGAATCTACAAATTTGGCCATCTTTTTAGATTACATTAACAAGGAAAGTTTGAACTTGCTCCACTCAACCTTCTTTGTAGTAAAGCAACTAATTCCTAGAACCGAATGAGCTTATTTCACACAGTATAATGTTCGGCAATGAAGATGTTTGTTTTCTCAACAAAGTACTTTACAAATGAGGCGAATGTTCTAACTTGGCCATCTTTTGAGATTACATTAACAAGGAAAGTTTGAACTTGCTGCACTCAACCTTCTTGGTAGAAATTAAACTGATTCCTAGAAGCGAATTAACTTATTTCAAACAGTACAGTGTTCGGTACTTAAGATGTTTCTATTCTAAAGAAACTACTTTAGAAATGAGGCGAATCCACTAACTTGTACATCTTGTTAGATTACACAAAGTAGGAAAGTTTGAACTTGCTATACTCAACCTTCTTCGTAGGAAAGCAAGTGATTCCTAGAATCGAACTAGCTCATTTCACATAGTACAGTGTTTGGTAATGAAGACGTTTGTTTTCTAAACAAACTACTTTAGAAATGAGGCCAATCTACTAAGTTGTGCATCTTTTCAGATTACATTAACAAGGAAATTTTGAACTTGCTGCACTCAACCTTCTTTGTAGGAAAGCAACTGATTCCTAGAACCGAATGAGCTTATTTCACACAGTACAATGTTCGGCAATGAAGATGTTTTTTTCTCAACAAAGTACTTTACAAATGAGGCGAATATTCTAACTTGGCCATCTTTTTAGATTACATTGACAATGAAAGTTTGAACTTGCTGCACTCAACCTTCTTCGTAGAAATTAAATTGATTCCTAGAAGCGAATTAACTTATTTCACAAAGTACAGTGTTCGGTACTGAAGATGTTTCTTTTCTAAAGAAAGTACTTTAGAAATGAGGCGAATCCACTAACTTGTACATCTTGTTAGATTACACAAAGTAGGAAAGTTTGAACTTGCTGCACTCAACCTTCTTCGTAGGAAAGCAAGTGATTCCTAGAATCGAACTAGCTCATTTCACATAGTACAGTGTTCGGTAATGAAGATGTGTGTTTTCTAAATAAACTACTTTAGAAATGATGTCAATCTACTAAGATGTGCATCTTTTCAGATTACATTAACAAGGAAAGTTTGAACTTGCTGCACTCAACCTTCTTCGTAGAAATTAAACTGATTCCTAGAAGCGAATTAACTTATTTCACACAGTACACTGTTCGGTACTGAAGATGTTTCTTTTCTCAAGAAACTACTTTAGAAATGAGGACAATCTACTACGTTGTGCATCTTGTCAGATTACATTAACAAGGAAAGTTTGAACTTGCTGCACACAACCTTCTTTGTAGGAAAGCAACTGATTCCCAGAACCGAATGAGCTTATTTCACACAGTACAATGTGCGGCAATGAAGATGTTTGTTTTCTCAACAAACTACTTTACAAATGAGTCGAATCTACTAACTTGGCCATCTTTTTAGATTACATTAACAAGGAAAGTTTGAAGTTGCTGAACTCAACCTTCTTTGTAGGAAAGCAACTGATTCCTAGAACCGAATGAGCTTATTTCACACAGTACAATATTCGGCAATGAAGATGTTTGTTTTCTCAACAAAGTACTTTACAAATGAGGCGAATCTTCTACCTTGGCCATCTTTTGAGATTACATTAGCAAGGAAAGTTTGTACTTGCTGCACTCAACATTTTTCGTAGAAATTAAACTGATTCCTAGAAGCGAATTAACTTATTTCACACAGTACAGTGTTCGGTACTGAAGATGTTTCTTTTCTAAAGAAACTACGTTAGAAATGAGGAGAATCCACTAACTTGTACATCTTGTTAGTTTACACAAAGTAGGAAAGTTTGAACTTGATGCACTCAACCTTCTTCGTAGAAATTAAACTGATTCCTAGAAGCGAATTAACTTATTTCACACAGTACCGTGTTCGGTACTAACGATGTTTCTTTTCTAAAGAAACTACATTAGAAATGAGTCCAAAGTACTACGTTGTGCATCTTTTCAGATTACATTAACAAGGAAAGTTTGAACTTGCTGCACTCAACCCTCTTCGTAGAAATTAAACTGATTCCTAGAAGCGAATTAACTTATTTCACACAGTACAGTGTTCGGTACTGAAGATGTTTCTTTTCTAAAGAAACAACTTTAGAAATGAGGCCAATCTACTAAGTTGTGCATCTTTTCAGATTTCATTAAAAAGGAAACTTTGAGCTTGCTGCACTCAACCTTCTTTGTAGGAAAGCAACTGATTCCTAGAACCGAATGAGCTTATTTCACACAGTACAATGTTCGGCAATGCAGATGTTTGTTTTCTCCATAAACTACTTTAGAAATGAGGCGAATCTACTAACTTCGCCATCTTTTTAGATTACATTAACAAGGAAAGTTTGAACTTGCTGCACTCAACCTTCTTTTTAGGAAAACAACGGATTCCTAGAACCAATGAGCTTATTTCACACAGTACAATGTTCGGCAATGAAGATGTTTGTTTTCTCAACAAAGTACTTTACAAATGAGGCGAATCTTCTAACTTGGCCATCTTTTTAGATTACATTTACAAGGAAAGTTTGAACTTGCTGCACTCAACCTTCTTCGTAGAAATTAAACTGATTCCTAGAGGTGAATTAACTTTTTTCACACAGTACACTGTTACAAATGAGGATGATGTTTCTTTTCTCAAGAAACTACTTTAGAAATGAGGCCAATCTACTATAACCGAATGAGCTTATTTCACACAGTAAAATGTTCGGCAATGAAGATGTTTGTTTTCTCAACAAACTACTTTACAAATGAGTCTAATCTAATAACTTGACCATCTCTTTAGATTACATTAACAAGGAAAGTTTGAAGTTGCTGCACTCAACCTTCTTTGTAGGAAAGCAACTGATTCCTAGAACCGAATGAGCTTATTTCACACAGTACAATATTCGGCAATGAAGATGTTTGTTTTCTCAACAAAGTAATTTACAAATGAGGGGAATCTTGTAACTTGGCCATCTGTTTAGATTACATTAACAAGGAAAGTTTGAACTTGCTGCACTCAACCTTCTTCGTAGAAATTAAACTGATTCCTAGAAGTGAATTAACTTATTTCACACAGTACAGTGTTCGGTACTGAAGATGTTTCTTTTCTAAAGAAACTACTTTAGAAATGAGGCGAATCAACTAACTTCGCCATCTTTTTAGATTACATTAACAAGGAAAGTTTGAACTTGCTGCACTCAACCTTCTTTGTAGGAAAGCAACTGATTCCTAGAACCGAATGAGCTTATTTCACACAGTACAATGTTCAGCAATGAAGATGTTTGTTTTCTCAATAAACTACTTTACAAATGAGGCGAATCTACTAACTTGGCCATCTTTTTAGATTACATTAACAAGGAAAGTTTGAACTTGCTGCACTCAACCTTCTTTGTAGGAAAACAACTGATTCCTAGAACTGAATGAGCTTATTTCACACAGTACAATGTTCAGCAATGAAGATGTTTGTTTTCTCAACAAACTACTTTACAAATGAGTCGAATCTACTAACTTGGCCATCTTTTAGATTACATTAACAAGGAAAGTTTGAACTTGCTGCACTCAACCTTCTTTGTAGAAAGCAACTGATTCCTAGAACCGAATGAGCTTATTTCACACAGTACAATGTTCGGTAATGAAGATGTTTCTTTTCTAAAGAAACTACATTACAAATGAGGCGAATCTTCTAACTTGGCCATCTTGTTAGATTACATTAAGTAGGAAAGTTTGAACTTGCTGCACTCAACCTTCTTCGTAGGAAATTAAACTGATTCCTAGAAATCGAATTAACTCATTTCACACAGTACAGTGTTCGTAATGAAGATGTTTGTTTTCTAAATAAACTACTTTAGAAATGAGGCCAATATATTAAGTTGTGCATCTTTTCAGATTACATTAACAAGGAAAGTTTGAACTTGCTGCACTCAACCTTCTTTGTAGAAATTAACTGATTCCTAGAACCGAATGAGTTTATTTCACAAAGTACAATGTTCAGCAATGAAGATGTTTGTTTTCTCAATAAACTACTTTACAAATGAGGCGAATCTACTAACTTGTACATCTTTTTAGATTACATTAACAAGGAAAGTTTGAACTTGCTGCACTCAACCTTCTTTGTAGGAAAACAACTGATTCCTAGAACCACTGAGCTTATTTCACACAGTACAATGTTCGGTAATGAAGATGTTTGTTTTCTCAACAAACTACTTTACAAATGAGGCCAATATACTAACTTGTGCATCTTTTTCAGATTACATTAACAAGGAAAGTTTGAACTTGCTGCACTCAACCTTCTTTGTAGGAAAGCAACTGATTCCTAGAACCGAATGAGCTTATTTCACACAGTACAATGTTCGGCAATGAAGATGTTTGTTTTCTCAACAAAGTACTTTACAAATGAGGCGAATCTTCTAACTTGGCCATCTTTTTAGATTACATTAGCAAGGAAAGTTTGAACTTGCTGCACTCAACCTTCTTCGTGGAAATTAAACTGATTCCTAGAAGCGAATTAACTTATTTTACACAGTACAGTGTTCGGTACTGACGATGTTTCTTTTCTAAAGAAACTACTTTAGAAATGAGGCCAAAGTACTACGTTGTGAATCTTTTCAGATTACATTAACAAGGAAAGTTTGAACTTGCTGCACTCAACCTTCTTCGTAGAAATTAAACTGATTCCTAGAAGCTAATTAACTTATTTCACACAGTACAGTGTTCGGTTCTGAAGATGTTTCTTTTCTAAAGAAACTACTTTAGAAATGAGGCCAATCCACTAACTTGTACATCTTGTTAGATTACATTAACAAGGAAAGTTTGAACTTGCTGCACTCAACCTTCTTTGTAGGAAAGCAACTGATTCCTAGAACGGAATGAGCTTATTTCACACAGTACAATGTTCGGCAATGAAGATGTTTGTTTTCTCAATAAACTACTTTACAAATGAGGCCAATATATTAAGTTGTGCATCTTTTTAGATTACATTAACAAGGAAAGTTTGAACTTGCTGCACTCAACCTTCTTTGTAGGAAAACAACTGATTCCTAGAACCAATGAGTTTATTTCACAAAGTACAATGTTCAGCAATGAAGATGTTTGTTTTCTCAATAAGCTACTTTACAAATGAGGCGAATCTACTAACTTCGCCATCTTTTTAGATTACATTAACAAGGAAAATTTGAACTTGCTGCACTCAACCTTCTTTGTAGGAAAAAAACTGATTCCTAGAACCAATGAGCTTATTTCACACAGTACAATGTTCGGCAATGAAGATGTTTGTTTTCTCAATAAAGTACTTTACAAATGAGGCGAATCTTCTAACTTGGCCATCTTTTTAGATTACATTACTAGGAAAGTTTGAACTTGCTGCACTCAACCTTCTTCGTGGAAATTAAACTGATTCCTAGAAGCGAATTAACTTATTTCACACAGTACACTGTTCGGCACTGAAGATGTTTCTTTTCTCAAGAAACTACTTTAGAAATGAGGCCAATCTACTACGTTGTGCATCTTTTCAGATTACATTAACAAGGAAAGTTTGAACTTGCTGCACTCAACCTTCTTTGTAGAAAGCAACTGATTCCTAGAACCGAATGAGCTTATTTCACACAGTACAATGTTCGGTAATGAAGATGTTTGTTTTCTGAACAAACTACTTTACAAATGAGTCAAATCTACTAACTTGTACATCTTGTTAGATTACATTAACAAGGAAAGTTTGAACTTGCTGCACTCAACCTTCTTTGTAGGAAAGCAACTGATTCCTAGAACCGAATGAGCTTATTTCACACAGTACAATGTTCAGTAATGAAGATGTTTGTTTTCTAAACAAACTACTTTTTACAAATGAGGCGAATCTTCTAACTTGTGCATCTTTTGAGATTACATTAACAAGGAAAGTTTGAACTTGCTGCACTCAACCTTCTTTGTAGAAATTAAACTGATTCCTAGAACCGAATTAACTTATTTCACACAGTACAGTGTTTGGCAATGAAGATGTTTCTTTTCTAAAGAAACTACTTTAGAAATGAGGCGAATCTTCTAACTTGTACATCTTGTTAGATTACATTAGGAAAGTTTGAACTTGCTGCACTCAACCTTCTTCGTTTGAAAGCAAGTGATTCCTAGAATCGAAGTAGGTCATTTCACATCGTACAGTGTTCAGTAATGAAGATGTTTGTTTTCTAAACAAACTTCTTTAGAAATGAGGCCAATCTACTAAGTTGTGCATCTTTTTTACATTAACAAGGAAAGTTTGAACTTACTGCACTCAACCTTCTTTGTAGGAAAGCAACTGATTCCTAGAACTGAATGACTTATTTCACACAGTACAATGTTCGGCAATGAAGATGTTTGTTTTCTTAACAAAGTACTTTACAAATGAGGCGAATCTTCTAACTTGGCCATCTTTTTAGATTACATTAACAAGGAAAGTTTGAACTTGCTGCACTCAACCTTCTTCCTAGAAATTAAACTGATTCCTAGAAGCGAATTAACTTATTTCACACAGTACAGTGTTCGGGACTGACGATGTTTCTTTTCTAAAGAAACTACTTTAGAAATGAGGCCAAAGTACTACATTGTGAATCTTTTCAGATTACATTAACAAGGAAAGTTTGAACTTGCTGCACTCAACCTTCTTCGTAGAAATTAAACTGATTCCTAGAAGATAATTAACTTATTTCACAAAGTACAGTGTTCGGTTCTGACGATGTTTCTTTTCTAAAGAAACTACTTTAGAAATGAGGCCAAACTACTACGTTGTGAATCTTTTCAGATTACATTAACAAGGAAAGTTTGAACTTGCTGCACTCAACCTTCTTTGTAGGAAAGCAACTGATTCCTAGAACGGAATGAGCTTATTTGACACAGTACAATGTTCGGCAATGAAGATGTTTGTTTTCTCAATAAACTACTTTACAAATGAGGCGAATCTACTAACTTCGCCATCTTGTTAGATTACATTAACAAGGAAAGTTTGAACTTGCTGCACTCAACCTTCTTTGTAGGAAAACAACTGATTCCTAGAACCACTGAGCTTATTTCACACAGTACAATGTTCGGCAATGAAGATGTTTGTTTTCTCAACAAACTACTTTACAAATGAGTCGCATCTACTAACTTGGCCATCTTTTTAGATTACATTAACAAGGAAAGTTTGAGGTTGCTGCACTCAACATTCTTTGTAGGAAAGCAAATGATTGCTAGAACCGAATGAGCTTATTTCACACAGTACAATATTCGGCAATGAAGATGTTTGTTTTCTCAACAAAGTACTTTACAAATGAGGCGAATCTTCTAACTTGGCCATCTTTTGAGATTACATTAGCAAGGAAAGTTTGAACTTGCTGCACTCAACCTTCTTCGTGGAAATTAAACTGATTCCTAGAATCGAATTAACTTATTTCACACAGTACAGTGTTCGGTACTGACGATGTTTGTTTTCTATAGAAACTACTTTAGAAATGAGGCCAAAGTACTACGTTGTGAATCTTTTCAGATTACATTAACAAGGAAAGTTTGAACTTGCTGCACTCAACCTTCTTTCAGAGAAATTAAACTGATTCCTAGAAGCGAATTAACTTATTTCACACAGTACAGTGTTCGGTACTGAAGATGTTTCTTTTCTAAAGAAACTACTTTAGAAATGAGGAGAATCCACTAACTTGTACATCTTGTTAGTTTACACAAAGTAGGAAAGTTTGAACTTGCTGCACTCAACCTTCTTCGTAGGAAAGCAAGTGATTCCTAGAATCGAAGTAGCTCATTTCACATCGTACAGTGTTCAGTAATGAAGATGTTTGTTTTCTAAACAAACTTCTTTAGAAATGAGGCCAATCTACTAAGTTGTGCATCTTTTCAGAATACATTAACAAGGAAAGTTTGAACTTACTGCACTCAACCTTCTTTGTAGGAAAGCAACTGATTCCTAGAACCGAATGAGCTTATTTCACACAGTACAATGTTTGGCAATGAAGATGTTTGTTTTCTCAACAAAGTACTTTACAAATGAGGCGAATCTTCTAACTTGGCCATCTGTTTAGATTACATTAACAAGGAAAGTTTGAACTTGCAGCACTCAACCTTCTTCATAGAAATTAAACTGATTCCTAGAAGCGAATTAACTTATTTCACACAGTACAGTGTTCGGTACTGACGATGTTTCTTTTCTAAAGAAACTACTTTAGAAATGAGGCCAAAGTACTACGTTGTGAATCTTTTCAGATTACATTAACAAGGAAAGTTTGAACTTGCTGCACTCAACCTTCTTCGTAGAAATTAAACTGATTCCTAGAAGCGAATTAACTTATTTCACACAGTACAGTGTTCGGGACTGACGATGTTTCTTTTCTAAAGAAACTACTTTAGAAATGAGGCCAAAGTACTACGTTGTGAATCTTTTCAGATTACATTAACAAGGAAAGTTTGAACTTGCTGCACTCAACCTTCTTCGTAGAAATTAAACTGATTCCTAGAAGATAATTAACTTATTTCACAAAGTACAGTGTTAGGTTCTGAAGATGTTTCTTTTCTAAAGAAACTACTTTAGAAATGAGGCCAAAGTACTACATTGTGAATCTTTTCAGATTACATTAACAAGGAAAGTTTGAACTTGCTGCACTCAACCTTCTTTGTAGGAAAGCAACTGATTCCTAGAATGGAATGAGCTTATTTGACACAGTACAATGTTAAACAATGAAGATGTTTGTTTTCTCAATAAACTACTTTACAAATGAGGCGAATCTACTAACTTCGCCATCTTGTTAGATTACATTAACAAGGAAAGTTTGAACTTGCTGCACTCAACCTTCTTTGTAGGAAAACAACTGATTCCTAGAACCACTGAGCTTATTTCACACAGTACAATGTTGGCAATGAAGATGTTTGTTTTCTCAACAAACTACTTTACAAATGAGTCGAATCTACTAATTGGCCATCTTTTTAGATTACATTAACAAGGAAAGTTTGAACTTGCTGCACTCAACATTCTTTGTAGAAATTAAATGATTGCTAGAACCGAATGAGCTTATTTCACACAGTACAGTGTTCGGTACTGAAGATGTTTCTTTTCTAAGAAACTACTTTAGAAATGAGGCCAAATACTACGTTGTGAATCTTTTTTGAGATTACATTAACAAGGAAAGTTTGAACTTGCTGCACTCAACCTTCTTCGAGAAATTAAACTGATTCCTAGAAGCAAGGAAATTTTACAGTGTTCGGTGCTGAAGATGTTTCTTTTCTAAAGAAACTACTTTAGAAATGAGGAAATCCACTAACTTGATTCTTGTTAGATTACATTAACAAGGAAAGTTTGAACTTGCTGCATTTCTTCACAAACTGACAACCACTGAGTTTACTGACTGTGTTTGTTTTCTAAAGAAACTACTTTAGAAATGAGGCCAAAGTACTACGTTGTGAATCTTTTTAGATTACATTAACAAGGAAAGTTTGAACTTGCTGCACTCAACCTTCTTCCTAGAAATTAAACTGATTCCTAGAAGATAATTAACTTATTTCACAAAGTACAATGTTAGGTAATGAAGATGTTTCTTTTCTAAAGAAACTACTTTAGAAATGAGGCGAAATCTTCTAACTTGGAATCTTTTCAGATTACATTAACAAGGAAAGTTTGAACTTGCTGCACTCAACCTTCTTCATAGAAATTAACCTGATTCCTAGAAGCGGATTAACTTATTTCACACAGTACACTGTTCGGTACTGAAGATGTTTCTTTTCTAAAGAAACTACTTTAGAAATGAGGCCAATCTACTACGTTGTGCATCTTTTCAGATTACATTAACAAGGAAAGTTTGAACTTGCTGCACTCAACCTTTTTTGTAGAAATTAAACTGATTCCTAGAATGGAATGAGCTTATTTGACACAGTACAATGTTCGGCAATGAAGATGTTTGTTTTCTCAATAAACTACTTTACAAATGAAGCCAATCTACTAACTTGTACCATCTTTTTAGATTACATTAACAAGGAAAGTTTGAACTTGCTGCACTCAACCTTCTTTGTAGGAAAGCAACTGATTCCTAGAACCGAATGAGCTTATTTCACACAGTACAATGTTCGGCAATAAAGATGTTAATTTTCTCAACAAACTACTTAACAAATGAGGCCAAATCTACTAACCTTGCCATCTTTTTAGATTACATTAACAAGGAAAGTTTGAACTTGCTGCACTCAACCTTCTTTGTAGGAAAGCAACTGATTCCTAGAACCGAATGAGCTTATTTCACACAGTACAATGTTCGGCAATGAAGATGTTTGTTTTCTCAACAAACTACTTTACAAATGAGGCGAATCTTCTAACTTGGCCATCTGTTTAGATTACATTAACAAGGAAAGTTTGAACTTGCTGCACTCAACCTTCTTTGTAGAAATTAAACTGATTCCTAGAACCGAATTAACTTATTTTACACAGTACAGTGTTCGCAATGAAGATGTTTCTTTTCTAAAGAAACTACTTTAGAAATGAGGCCAAAGTACTAACTTGTGAATCTTTTCAGATTACATTAACAAGGAAAGTTTGAACTTGCTGCACTCAACCTTCTTCGTAGAAATTAAACTGATTCCTAGAAGCGAATTAACTTATTTCACACAGTACAGTGTTCGGTACTGACGATGTTTCTTTTCTAAAGAAACTACTTTAGAAATGAGGCCAAAGTACTACGTTGTGAATGTTTTCAGATTACATTAACAAGGAAAGTTTGAACTTGCTGCACTCTACCTTCTTCGTAGAAATTAAACTGATTCCTAGAAGCGAATTAACTTATTTCACACAGTACAGTGTTCGGTACTGAAGATGTTTCTTTTCTAAAGAAACTACTTTAGAAATGAGGAGAATCCACTAGCTTGTACATCTTGTTAGTTTACACAAAGTAGGAAAGTGTGAACTTGTTGCACTCAACCTTCTTTGTAGGAAAGCAAGTGATTCCTAGAATCGAACTAGCTCATTTCACATAGTACAGTGTTCGGTAATGAAGATGTCTGTTTTCTAAATAAACTTCTTTAGAAATGAGGCCAATCTACTAAATTGTGCATCTTTTCAGATTACATTAACAAGGAAAGTTTGAACTTGCTGAACTCAACTTTCTTCGTAGAAATTAAACTGATTCCTAGAAGCGAATTAACTTATTTCACAGAGTACAGTGTTCGGTACTGAAGATGTTTCTTTTCTAAAGAAACTACTTTAGAAATGAGGCGAATCCACTAACTTGTACATCTTGTTAGATTAGACAAAGTAGGAAAGTTTGAACTTGCTGCACTCAACCTTCTTCGTAGGAAAGCAAGTGATTCCTAGAATCGAACTAGCTCATTTGACATAGTACAGTGTTCAGTAATGAAGATGTTTGTTTTCTAAAGAGACTACTTTAGAAATGAGGCCAACCTACTATGTTGTGCATCTTTTCAGATTACATTAACAAGGAAAGTTTGAACTTGCTGCACTCAACCTTCTTCGTAGAAATTAAACTGATTCCTAGAAGCGAATTAACTTATTTCACACAGTACAGTGTTCGGTACTGAAGATGATTCTTTTCTAAAGAAACTACTTTAGAAATGAGGCCAATCTACTACGTTGTGCATCTTTTCAGATTACATTAACAAGTTAAGTTTGAACTTGCTGCACTCAACCTTCTTTTTAGGAAAGCAACTGATTCCTAGAACCGAATGAGCTTATTTCACACAGTACAATGTTCGGCAATGAAGATGTTTGTTTTCTCAACAAACTACTATACAAATGAGTCGAATCTACTAACTTGGCCATCTTTTTAGATAACATTAACAATGAACGTTTGAACTTGCTGCACTCAACCTCCTTTGTAGGAAAGCAACAGACTCCTAGAAGCAGATTAACTTATTTCACACAGTACAGTGTTTGGTACTGAAGATGTTTCTTTTCTAAAGAAAGTACTTTAGAAAAGAGGCCAATCCACTAACTTGTACATCTTGTTAGAATACACAAACTAGGAAAGTTTGAACTTGCTGCATTCAACCGTCTTCGTAGGAAAGCAAGTGATTCCTAGAATCGAACTAGCTCATTTCTCATAGCACAGTGTTTGGTAATGAAGATGTTTGTTTTCTAAACAAACTACTTTAGAAATCAGGCCAATCTACTACATTGTGCATCTTTTCAGGTTACATTAACAAGGAAAGTTTGAACTTACTGCACTCAACCTTATTTGTTAGAATGCAACTGATTCCTAGATCCAAATGAGCTTATTTCACACAGTCAATGTTCTGCAATGAAGATGTTTGTTTTCTCAACAAAGTACTTAACAAATTAGTCGAATCTACTAACTTGGCCATCTTTATAGATTACATTAACAAGGAAAGTTTGAACTTGCTGCACTCAACCTTCTTGGTAGAAATTAAACTGATTCCTAGAACTGAATTAACTTATTACACACAGTACAGTGTTCGGAACTGAAGATGTTTCTTTTCTAAAGAAACTACTTTAGAAATGAGGCCAATCTACTATGTTGTGCATCTTTTCAGATTACATTAACAAGGAAAGTTTGAACTTGCTGCACTCAACCTTCTTCGTAGAAATTAAACTGATTCCTAGAAGCGAATTAACTTATTTCACACAGTACAGTGTTCGGTAATGAAGATGTTTGTTTTCTAAAGAAACTACTTTGGAAATGAGGCAAATCTACTACCTTGTGCATCTTTTCAGATTACATTAACAAGGAAAGTTTGAACTTGCTGCACTCAACCTTCTTCGTAGGAAAGCAAGTGATTCCTAGAATCGAACTAGCTCATTTCACATAGTACAGTGTTCGGTAATGAAGATGTTTGTTTTCTAAACAAACTATTTTAGAAATGAGACCAATCTACTAAGTTGTGCATCTTTTCAGATTACATTAACAAGGAAAGATTGAACTTGCTGCACTCAACCTTCTTTGTAGGAAAGCAACTGATTCCTAGAACCGAATGAGCTTATTTCACACAGTACAATGTTCGGCAATGAAGATGTTTGTTTTCTCAACAAAGTACTTTTCAAATGAGGGAAATCTTCTAACTTGGCCATCTTTTGAGATTACATTAACAAGGAAAGTTTGAACTTGCTGCACTCAACCTTCTTCGTAGAAATTAAACTGATTCCGAGAAGCGAATTAACTTATTTCACACAGTACAGTGTTCGGTACTGAAGATGTTTCTTTCCTATAGAAACTACTTTAGAAATGAGGCGAATCCACTAACTTGTACATCTTGTTAGATTACACAAAGTAGGAAAGGTTGAACATGCTGCACTCAACCTTCTTCGTATGAAAGCAAGTGATTCCTAGAATCGAACTAGCTCATTTCACATAGTACAGTGTTCGGTAATGAATATATTTGTTTTCTAAACAAACGACTTTAGAAAGGAGACCAATCAAATAAGTTGCGCATCTTTTCAGATTACATTAACAAGGAAAGTTTGAACTTGCTGCTCTCAACCTTCTTTGTAGGAAAGCAACTGATTCCTAGAACCGAATGAGCTTATTTCACACAGTACAATGTTCGGCAATGAAGATGTTTGTTTTCTCAACAAAGTACTTTACAAATGAGGCGAATCTTCTAACTTGGCCATCTTTTGAGATTACATTAACAAGGAAAGTTTGAACTTGCTGCACTCAACCTGGTATAAATTAAACTGTTTCAACCGCACACAGTACAGTGTTCAGTACTGAAGATGTTTCTTTTCTAAAGAAACTACTTTAGAAATTGTACTACGTTGTGCATCTTTTCAGATTACATTAACAAGGAAAGTTTGAACTTGCTGGACTCAACCGAGAAATTAAACTGATTCCTAGACGCTAATTAACTTATTTCACACAGTACAGTGTTCGCACTGAAGATGTTTTTTTCTAAAGAAAGTACTTTAGAAATGAGGCCAATCTACTGCGTTGTGCATCTTTTCAGATTACATTAACAAGGAAAGTTTGAACTTGCTACACTCAACCTTCTTTGTAGGAAAGCAACTGATTCCTAGAACCGAATGAGCTAATTTCACACAGTACAATGTTCGGCAATGAAGATGTTTGTTTTCTCAACAAACTACTTTTACAAATGAGTCGAATCTACTAACTTGGCCATTTTGGAATTACATTAAGAAGGAAAGTTTGAACTTGATGCACTCAACCTTCTTTGTAGGAAAGCAACTGATTCCTAGATCCGAATGAGCTTATTTCATACAGTACAATGTTCGGCAATGAAGATGTTTGTTTTCTCAACAAACTACTTTACAAATGAGTCGAATCTAGTAACTTGGCCATTTTTTGAGATTACATTAACAAGGAAAGTTTGAACTTGCTGCACTCAACCTTCTTCGTAGAAATTAAACTGATTCCTAGAAGCGAATTAACTTATTTCACACACTACAGTGTTAGATTACTGAAGATGTTTCTTTTCTAAAGAAACTACTTTAGAAATGAGGCGAATAGACTAACTTGTACATCTTGTTAGATTACACAAAGTAGGAAAGTTTGAACTTGC
>JAEOAD010002525.1:0-124647 GCA_036365145.1 Orientallactaga sibirica | reverse complement strand
GAACTCTCTGTGTAATGCAGGTGTTTATCTTTACCTAAGGAATAGATGAGCTCTGTCTCAATGCAGGTGTTAACTGTTATCTAAAGAATGGATGATTCTCTGTTCAATGCAGAGATTTACAGTTACCTAAGGAATGGATGATCCGGATTTTTGTAAATGCAGGTGTTTACTTTACTCAAGGAATACGTGAGCCCTCTTTTTCAATGCAGGTGTTTACTGGATACTCTAAGAATGGATGACCATCTGTGCAATGCAGGTGTTTATCTTTACCTAAGGAATGGATGATCCTCTGTGCAGTGCAGGTGTTTGCCCTTATCTAAGGAATGGATGATCTCTCTGTTCAATGCAGGTGTTGATCCTTACTACAGTCATGCTTGATCCCTCTGTTCAACGTGCAGGTGTTTACTGTTATCTACGAACAGATGATACCTCTGTTCAATGGAGTGTGTTTACAACTACATAAGGAATGGATGACCCTCTGTCCAATGCAGGTGTAGATCTTTACCTAAGAAATAGCTGAGCCTCTGCTTCCAATCCAGGTGTTTACCATTATCTAAAGAATGGATGATCCTCTATCAATGCAGGTGTTTATCTTTACCCAGCAAGGAATGCCGATCCGACTTTGCAATGCAGGTGTTTAACTTCACTTCTAAGGAATAGATGAGACCTCTTTTCAATGCAGGTGTTTACTGGATACCTAAGGAATGGATGATCCCACTGTCCAATGCAGGTGTTTATCTTTACCAAGGAATGGATGATCCTCTGTACAATGGTGGTGTTTACCTTTACCAAGGAATGGATGATCCTCTGTGCAATGCAGGTGTTGATATTTAACTAAGGAATAGATGATCCCTCTGTTCAATGCAGGTACGCATCGACATTCATGCCCAAGGAATGGATGATCCTCTGTGAATTTGCAGGTGTTTATCTTTTTATGTAAGATCCTGTTCAATGATCTCTGTGTATAGGGAATGGATGATCCTCTGTTTATATTTGAAGATAAGGAATAGATGATCCCTCTGTTCAATGCAGGTGTTTATCGTTATCTAAGGAAAATGATCCCTCTATCCAATGCAGAGGTTTACAGTTACCTAAGGAATGGATGGTCCTCTGTGCAATGCAGGTGTTTACCTTTACCTAAGGAATAGAAGATCCTCTGTTCAATGCAGGTGTTGACTGATACCTAAGGAATGGAGCGTTCCTTCTGTGCAGCAGGTGTTCAACTTTACATATGATGGATGATCCTCTGTGTGAAAGCCTGTATTTACATTTACCTATGAATGGATGATCTCCTGTTTACCGTATGTATTTAAGTTTATGCAAGGAATGGGATGATCTCTCTGTGCATTGCAGGTGTTTTCTATTACCTAAGGAATGGAAGAAGCCTATGTTCAATGCTGATGTTGACCTTTACCTAAGGAAAGCATGATTCCTCTGTGAAATGGAGGTTTTTATCTTTACCTAATGAATGGAGAATCCCTCTGTCTATTTCAGGTGTCGTGCTTTACCTAAGGAATTGATGATCCTTCTGTGCAATGCAGGTGTTCACCGTTACCTACGGTATGGATGATCCCTCTGTGCAATGCAGGTGTTGATCCATATCTAAGAAATTGGTGATCCCTCTGTTCAATACAGGTGTTTACCTTTATCTAAGGATTGGATGATCCCTCTGTTCAATGCAGGTGTTTACCATTACATAAGGAATGGGTGATCCCTCTGTGCAATGCAAGCGTTTCCCTTTACCTAAGGAATGGGATGATCCCTCTGTGCAATGCAGGTGTTGAACTTTACCTAAGGAATAGATGATCCCTCTGTTCAATGCAGGTGTATACCGTTATCTAATGAATGGAAGATCCCTCTGTTCAATGCAGGTGTTTACATTAACATAAGGATTGGATGATCCCTCTGTGCATTGCAGGGGATTACTATTACCCAAGGAATGGAAGATCCCTCTGTTCAATGCAAGTGTTTACCTTTACCAAAGGATTGGATGTTCTCTGTGTGCAAATCATATGTTTACCATTACATAAGGAATTTATGATACCTCTGGGTCAGGCAGGTGTTGAACTTTACCTAAGGAATGGATTATCTCTCTATTCAATACAGGTGTTGATCTTTACATAAGGAATGGATGGTCCCTCTGTGCAATGCAGGTTTTCACCTCTTATCTAAGGAATGGATGACCCCTCTGTGCAAGGCAGGTGTTTACCTAATGAATGGATGATCACTCTGTTCAATGCAGTTGTTTACATTTATATAAGGAGTGGGATGATCCCTCTGTGCATTGCAGGTATTTATTATTCCCTAAGGAATGGAAGATGCCTATGTTCGATGCTGGTGTTTACCTTTACCTAGGAAAGGATGATTGCTATGTGTAATTGAGGTGTTTATCTTTACCTAAAGAATGGAAGATCCCTCTGTGCAATGCAGGTATTATCCTTTCCCTAAGGAATGGATGACCCTTCTGTGCAATGCAGGTGTTGATCTTTACCTAAGGAATAGATGATACCTCTGTTCAATGCAGGTGTTTACCATTATCTAAGAAATGGATGATCCCTCTGTGTAATGCAGGTGTTTAACTTTACCTAAGGATTGGAGTGATCCTCTTTGCAATGCAGGTGTTTGCCATTTACCTAAGGAATGGATGATCCCTCTGGGAAATGCAGGTGTTTACCTTTACCTAAAGAATGGATGATCCTTCTGTGCAATGCAGGTGTTGATTTTTTACATAAGGAATGGATGATCCTCTGCTCAATGCAGGTGTTTAAAATTACCTAAGGAATGGATGATCCTCTGTTCAATGCAGGTGTTTAACAGTTACCTAAGAAATGGATGATCTATTCAATCAGGTTTTTACCATTATCTAAGAATGGATGATACCTCTGTTCAATGCAGGTGTTTACAGTTACCTAAGGAATGGATGAGCACTTTTTGCAATGCAGGTGTTTACCTTTACCTAAGAAATGGATGAACCCACTATTCAATGTAGGTGTTTAGAGTTATATCAGGAATGGGATGATCCTCTGTGCAATGCAGGTGTTGATCTTTACCTAAGGAATAGATGACTCTCTGTTCAATGCAGGTGTTTACTGTTATCTAAAAGAATGGATGATTCCTCTGTTCAATGCAGAGTTTTAACAGTTACCTAAGGAATGGATGATCCGACTGTTCAATGCAGGTGTTTACTGTTATCTAAGGAATGGATGATCCCTCTTTTCAATGCAGGTGTTTAACTTTACCTAAGGCATGGATGATCCATCTGTTCAATGCAGGTGTTTATCTGTTATCTAAGGAATGGATGATCCCTTTGTTCAATGCAGGTGTTTGCCCTTATCTAAGGAATGGATGATCTCTGTGTTCAATGCAGGTGTTGATCCTTACTAAGAAATGGATGATCCCTCTCTGTTCAACGCAGGTGTTTACCTTTATCTAAGGAATGGATGATCCCTCTGTTCAATGCAGGTGTTTACAACTACATAAGGAATGGATGATCCCTCTGTCCAATGCAGGTGTTTCTTTACCTAAGAAATGGATGATCCCTCTGTTCAATCCAGGTGTTTACCATTATCTTCTCGCAGAATGGATGATCCATCTGTCGCAATGCAGGTGTTTATCTTTATCTAAGGAATGGAAAGATCCGACTGTGCAATGCAGGTGTTTACCTTTACCTAAGAAATGGATGATCCTCTTTTCAATGCAGGTGTTTACTTTACCTTAGGAATGGATGATCCCACTGTCAATGCAGGTGTTTACTATTACCTAAGGAATGGAAGATCCCTCTTACAATGCAGGTGTTTACGTTTACATAAGGAATGGATGATCCCTCTGTGCAAGGCAGGTTTTTACTTTTAGGTAAGGAATGGGATGATCCTCTGTTCAATGCAGGTGTTTACTATTACCTAAGAATTTAAGATACCTATGTTCAATGCTGGGGTTTACGTTTACCTCAGGAATGGATGAACCTTCTGTTCAATGCAGGTGTTTATCATTACCTAAGGAATGGATGATCCCTCTGTTCAATGCAGGTGTTTACAGTTATCAAGGAATGGATGATCCCTCTGTTCAATGCAGGTGTTGATCTAAGAAAAGGAATGGATGATCCCTCTGTTCAATGCAGGTGTTTACCATTATCAAAGAATGGATGATCCCTATGTTCAATGCAGGTGTTTACAGTTACCTAAGGAATGGATGACCAGACTGTTCAATGCAGGTGTTTACCGTTACCTAAGGAATGCATGAATCCTCTATGTTCAATGCACGTGTTTATCTTTACCTAAGGAATGGATTATCCTCTGTGCAATGCAGGTGTTTATATTTATCTAAGGAATGGATGATCCGTCTGTTCAATGCAGGTGTTTAAAGTTACCTAAGGAATGGATTATCCCTCTGTGCAATGCAGGTGTTTACTTTTACCGAAGGAATGAGATGATCCCTCTGTGCAATGCAGGTGTTTATATTTACCTAAGGAATGGATGATCCTCTGTTCAATGCAGGTGTTTTCCATTATCTAAAGAATGGATGATCCCTCTGTTTCAATGCAGGTGTTTACAGTTACCTAAGGAATGGATGAATCCTCTGTGCAATGCTGGTGTTTACTTTACCTAAGGAATGGATGATCCCTCTGTTCAATGCAGGTGTTTACTTTTACATAAGGAATGGATGATCCCTCTGTGCAATGCAGGTTTTTACCATAACATAAGGAATGAGATGATACCTCTGAGCCAGGCAGCTGTTGATCTTTACCTAAGGAATGGATGATGCCTCTGTTCAATGCAGGTGTTTTCCTTTATCTTAGGAATGGATGATCCTCTGTTCAATGCAGGTGTTGACCTTTACATAAGGGAATGGATGATACTTCTGTTCAAAGTAGGTGTTTACCTTTACCTAAAGAATGGATGATCCTCTGTTCAATGCAGGTTTTTACCTTTACTTAGAATGAATGATCCTCTGTGCATTGCAGGTGTTTACCCTTACCTAAGGAATGGATGATCCCTCTGTTCAATGCAGGTGTTTACCTTTACCTAAGGAATGGCTGATCCTCTGTTCACTGCAGGTTTTACCTTTACCAAAAGAATGGATGTTCCTCTGTGCAATGCAGAAGTTGTCCTTTACCTAAGGAATGGGATGATCCTCTGTGCAATGCAGGTGTTGACATTTACCTAAGGAATGGATGATACCTATTTTCAAACCAGGTGTTTATCTTTATCTAAGTGAATGGATGACCCCTTTGTTCAATGCAGGTGTTTACTATTACCTAAGGAATGGATGATCCCTCTGTGCAATGCAGGTGTTTTATGTTTACCTAAGGAATGGATGATCCATCTGTTCAATACAGGTGTTTACCTTATCTAAAGAATGGATGATCCTTCTGTTCAATGCAGGTGTTTACACTTACCAAAGCAATGGATGATCCTTCTGTTCAATGCAGGTGTTTACAGTTACCTAAGGAATGTATGATCCCTCTGTTCAATGCAGGTGTTTACAGATACCTAAGGAATGGATGATCACTCTGTGCAATGCAGTTGTTTATCTTTACCAAAGGAATGGATTATCCCTCTTTTCAATGCAGGTGTTTACAGTTACATAATGAATGGATGATACCTCTGTTCAAGGCAGGTGTTGACCTTTACCTAAGGAATGATTATCCCTCTGTTCAACCCAGGTTTCTACCTTTGCTAAGGAATGGATGATTCCTCTGTTCAATGCAGGTGTTTACCTTTACCTAAGGAATGGATGATCCCTCTGTGAAATGCAGGTGTTTACTTTTACTTTAGGAATGGATAATCCTTCTGTTCAATGCTGGTGTTTAGCTTTACCTAATGAATGGATGATCCTTCTGTTCAATGCAGGTGTTTACCTTTACCAAAGGAATGGATGTTCCCTGTGTGCAATGCAGGTGTTTAACTTTACCTAAGGAATGGGATGATCCCTCTGTGCAATGGTCTGTTTACTGTTATATAAGTAATGGATGATCCTTCTGTCAATGCAGGTGTGGACCTTTAACATAAGGAATGGATGGTCCCTCTGTGCAATGCAGGTGTTCTTCATTAACTAATTAATAAATGATCCTTCTGTTCAATGCAGGTGTTTACCATTATCCGAGGAATGGATGATTCCTCTGTTCAATGCAGGTGTTTACAGTTTTGTCAAGGAATGGATGATCCCTCTGTTCAATGCAGGTGTTTACCTTTACCTAAAGAATGGAAGATCCTCTGTTCAATGCAGGTGTTTATCTTTACAAAAGGAATGGATGTTCAACTGTTTCTACAATGTAGGTGTTCATCCCTTACAGGTGTTTACAAAAACTTAATGGAATGGATCCCTCTGTGCAAGACTGGTGTTTACATTTACCTAAGGAATGGATGATCCCTCTGTGCATTGCAGGTGTTTACTCTTACCTAAGGAATGGAAGATACCTCTGTTCAATGCAAATGTTTACCTTCACATAAGGAATGGATGATACCTCTGTGCAAACAGGTGTTTACCATTACCTAAGGAATGGATCATACCTCTGTGCTATGCAGGTGTTTACCTTTACCTAAGTAATGGATGATCCATCTGGTCAATGAAAGTGTTCACCTTATCTCATGAATGGAAGACCCATCTGTTCAATACAGGTGGTTACCATTATCTAAGTAATGGGTGATCCTTATCTTCAATGCACTGGCTTACCATTACATAAGGAATGGATGATGCCTCTGTGCAATGCAGGTGTTTACCTTTACCTAAAGAATGGATGAACCCTCTGGCAATGCAGGTATTTTCCTTGACCTAATGAATGGGATGATCCCTCTGTGCAATGTAGGTGTTCATCTTTACCTAAGGAATAGATGAGCCCTCTGTTCAATGCAGGTGTTTACTGATATCTAAGGAATGGATGACCCCTCTGTTCAATGCACGTGTTTACAATTTCCTAAGGAATGGATGATCCCTCTGGTCAATGCAGGTGTTTACCTTTACCTAAGGAATGGATGATCCCTATGTGCAATCCAGGTGTTGATCGTTTCCTTCGGAATAAATGAGTCGCCTTTTCAATGCAGGTGTTCACCATTATCTAAGGAATGGATGATACCTGTGTGCAGTTCAGGAGTTTAACTTTCCTGAAGGAATGGATGATCCCTCCGTGCAATGGAGGAGTTTACCTTTACCTAAGGAATAGGATGATCCCTCTGTTCAATGCAGGTGTTGATCTTTACCTAAGGAATGGATGATCCCTCTGTTCAATGTAGGTGTTTACTGTTATCTAAGGAATGGATGATCCTGCTGTTCAATGCAGGTGTGTAAAGTTACCTAAGGAATGGATGATCCCTCTGTGCAATGCAGGTGTTTACCTTTACCTAAGGAATGAGATGATCCCCCTGTGCAATGCAGGTGTTGATCTTTACCTAAGGAATAGGTGATCCCTCTGTTCAATGCAGGTGTTTACCATTATCTAAGGAATGAATGATCCCTCTATTCAATGAAGGTGTTTACCTTTACATAAGGAATGGATGATACCTCTGTGCAATGCAGGTGTTTACCTTTACCTAAGGAATGGATGAACCCTATGGCAATGCAGGTGTTGTACTTGACCTAAGGAATAGGATGATCCCTCTGTGCAATGCAGGTGTTCATCTTTACCTAAGGAATAGATGAGCCCTCTGTTCAATGCAATTGTTTACAGTTACTTAAGGAAAGGATGATCCCTCTGTGTAAGGAAGGTGTTTATCTTAACCTAAGGAATTGATGATGCCTCTTTGCAAAGCAGGTGTTTTCCTTTACCTAAGGAATGGATGATCCTCTGTGCAATGCAGGTTTTCATCTTTATCTAAGGAATGAATGAGCCCTCTGTTCAATGCAGGTGTTTCCCGTTATCTTAGGAATGGATGATCCCTCTGTTCAATGCAGGTGTTTAAAGTTACCTAAGGAATGGATTATCCCTCTGTGCAATGCAGGTGTTAATATTTACCTAAGGAATAGATGATCCTCTGTTCAATGCAGGTGTTTACCTTTACCTAAGGAATGGGATGATCCCCTGTGCAATGGAATAGTTGATCTTTACCTAAAGAATGGATGATCACTCTGTTCAATGCAGGTGTTTACCGTTATCTAAGGAATAAATGATCCCTTTCTTGAATGCAGGTGTTTACTGTTATCTTAGGAATGTATGATCCCTCTGTTCAATGCACGTGTTTACCCTCAGTTACCTTATCTAAGAATGGATGATCCTTATCTTCAATGCAGGTGTTGATCTTTACATAAGGAATGGATGATCCCTCTGTTCAATGCTGGTGTTTACCGTTATCTCAGGAATGGATGATGCCTCTGTGAAATGCAGGTGTTGATCTTTACCTAATGAATGGGATGAGCCCTGTGTTCATTGCAGTTGTTTACTGTTATCTAAGGAATGAATGATTTCTGTTCTAATGCAGGTGTTGACTTATCTAAGGAATGGATGATCCCTCTATTCAATGCAGGTGTTTACCATTTCCTAAGGAATGGATGATCCCTCTGTGCAATGCAGGTGTTTACATTTACCTAAGGAATTGATGATCCCTCTGGTCAATGCAGGTGTTCACCGTTTTCTCAGGAATGGAAGATCCATCAGTTCAATACAGGTGTTTACCTTTACCTAAGGAAGGATGATCCCTCTGTTGAACGCAGGTTTCTACCTTTACTTAAGGAATGGATGATCCCTCTGTTCCATGCAGGTGTTTGCCATTATCTAAGCAATGGTTGATCTCTGTTCTATGCAGGTTTTTACCATTACCTATGGAATGGATGATCCCTCTGTGAAATGCAGGCGTTTACATTTACCTTAGGAATGGATGATCCCTCTGGTCAACGAAGGTGTTCACCATTATCTCAGGAATGGAAGATCCATGTGTTCAATACAGGTGTTTATCATTATCTAAGTAATGGGTGATCTATCTCTTCAATGCATGTGTTTACCATTACATAAGGAATGGATGATATCTCTGTGCAATGCAGGTGTTTACCTTTACCTAAGGAATGGATGAACCCTATGGCAATGCAGGTGTTGTACTTGACCTAAGGAATAGGATGATCCCTCTGTGCAATGCAGGTGTTCATCTTTACCTAAGGAATAGATGAGCCCTCTGTTCAATGCAATTGTTTACAGTTACTTAAGGAATGGATGATCCCTCTGTGTAAGGAAGGTGTTTATCTTAACCTAAGGAATTGATGATCCCTCTTTGCAAAGCAGGTGTTTTCCTTTACCTAAGGAATGGGATGATCCCTCTGTGCAATGCAGGATTTTACCGTTATCTAAGGAATGAATGAGCCCTCTCTTCAATGCAGGTGTTTCCCGTTATCTTAGGAATGGATGATCCCTCTGTTCAATGCAGGTGTTTAAAGTTACCTAAGGAATGGATTATCCCTCTGTGCAATGCAGGTGTTGATATTTACCTAAGGAATAGATGATCCCTCTGTTCAATGCGGGTGTTTACCTTTACCTAAGGAATGGGATTATCCCCCTGTGCACTGGAATAGTTGATCTTTACCTAAAGAATAGATGATCACTCTGTTCAATGCAGGTGTTTACCGTTATCTAAGGAATAAATGACCCCTCTCTTGAATGCAGGTGTTTACTGTTATCTTAGGAATGTATGATCCCTCTGTTCAATGCACGTGTTTACTGTTACCTAAGGAATGGATGATCCCTCTGTGCAAAGCAGGTGTTGATCTTTACATAAGGAATAGATGATCCCTCTGTTCAATGCTGGTGTTTACCGTTATCTCAGGAATGGATGATGCCTCTGTGCAATGCAGGTGTTGATCTTTACATAAGGAATAAATGAGCCCTGTGTTCATTGCAGTTGTTTACTGTTATCTAAGGAATGAATGATTTCTGTTCTATGCAGGTGTTGACCATTATCTAAGGATTGGGTGATCCCACTATTCAATGCAGGTGTTTACCATTACATAAGGAATGGATGATCCCTCTGTGCTATGCAGGTGTTCACATTTACCTAAGGAATGGATGATCCCTCTCGTAATTGCAGGTCTTTACCTTTACCTAAGGAGTGGGATGATCCCTCTGTGAAATGCAGGTGTTGAACTTTAACTAAGGAATAGATGATACATCTCTTCAATGCAGGTGTTTACTGTTATCTCAGCAAGGGATGTTCCCTCTGTGCAATGCAGGTGTTGATCTTTACCTAAGGAATAAATGAGCCCTCTGTTCCATGCAGGTGTTTACCATAACCTAAGGAATGGATGATCCCTCTGTGCAATGCAGGTGTTTACCATTACATAAGGAATGGATGATCCCTCTGTGCAATGTAGGTGTTTCGCTTTACCTAAGGAATGGGATGATCCCTCTGTGCAATGCAGGTGGTGATCTTTACCTAAGGAATACACGATCCCTCTGTTCAAGGTGGGTCTTCACTTCACCTAAGGAATGAGTTTATCCCCCTGTGCAATGCAATTGTTGATCTTTACCTAAGGAATAAATGAGCCCTCTGTTCAATGCAGGTGTTAACTGTTATCTAAGGAATGAATGATCCCTCTGTTCAATGCAGGTGTATACAGTTACCTAAGGAATGGATGATCCTTCTATGCAATGAGGTGTTTAACTTTACCGAAGGAAAGTATGATCCCTCCATGCACTGCAGGTGTTTACCTTTACATAAGAATGGATGATCCCTCTGTGAAATGGAGGTGTTGATCTTTACATAAGGAAGAGATGATCCCTCTGTTCAATGCAGGTGTTTACCGTTAACTCAGGAATGGATGATCCCTGGGTTCAATGCAGGTGTTTACCATTATCTAAGGAATGGGTGATCCCCCTGTTCAATGCAGGTGTTTACCATTACTTAATTAGTGGATGATCCCTCTGTGCAATGCAGGTGTTTTCCTTTACCTAAGGAATGGATGATCCCTCTGGGCAATGCAGGTGTTGACCTTAAGCTAAGGAATGGGATGATCCCTCTGTGCAAGGCAGGTGTCAACCTTTTCTTACATAATAAATGAGCCCTCTGTTCAATGTAGGTGTTCACTGTTATCTAAGGAATGGATGATCCCTCTGTTCAATGCAGGTATTTTCCTTTACCTAAGGAATGTATGATACCTCTGTTCAACACAGGTGTTTACCTTTACCCAAAAAGAATGATCCCACTGTTCAAGGAAGGTTTCTACCTTTACTTAAGGAATGGATGATCCCTCTGTGCATAGCAGATGTTTACCATTACGTCAGGAATGGATGATCCCTGTGTGCAATGCAGGTGTATACCTTTATCTATGGAATGGGATGATCCGTCTGTGCAATGTAGGTGTTGATCTTTAACTAAGGAATAGATAATCCCTCTGTTCAAAGCAGGTGTTTACCGTTATCTAAGGAATGGATGATCCCTCTGTTCAATGCAGGTGTTTACACTTACCTTAGGAATGGATGATCCCTCTGTGCAATGCAGTTGTTGAAGTTTAAGTAATGTATAGATGATGCCTCTGATCAATGGAGGTGTTTACCGTTATCACAAGAATATATGAGCCTTCTCTTCAATGCAGGTGTTTTCCGTTATCTAAGGAATGGATTATCCCTCTGTTCTATGCAGGTGTTTACAATTACCTTAGGAATCGATGATCACTCTTCAAAATGCAAACTGTTTATCTCTTTTTATCTGTTTACCTCTGTGCGATGCATGTTTTCTTTGAACTAATGAATGGGATGATCCCTCTGTGCAATGCAGGTGTATACATTTACCTAAGGAATGGGTTGATCCCTCTTTGAAATGCAGGGGTTGATCTTTACCTAAGGAATAGATGAGTCCTCTGTTCAATTCAGGTGTTTACTGATATCTAAGGAATGGATGACCCCTCTGTTCAATGCAGGTGTTTACTATAACCTAATCAATGGAAAATCCCTTTGTGCAATGCAGGAGTTGATCTTTAACTAAGGAATAGATGATCCCTCTGTTCAATGTAGGCGTTTACCGTAATCTAAGGAATAAATGAGCCCTATCTTCAATGCAGGTGTTTACCATTACCTAAGGAATTGATGATCCCTCTGTGCAATGCAAGTTTTTAACTTTACCTAACGAATGGTATGATGCCTTTGTGCAATGCAGGTGTTGATCTTTACCTAAGGAATAGATGATACCTCTGTTCCATGCAGGTGTTTACTTATACCTAAGGAATGGGTTATTCCCCCTGTGCAATGCAGGTGTTGATCTTTCCCTAAGGAATATATGATCCATCTGTTCAATGCAGGTGTTTACCATTATCTAAAGAATGGATGATCCCTCTGTTCAATGAAGGTGTTTACCATTACATAAGGAATTGATGATCACTCTGTGCAATGCATGTTTTTACCTTTACCAAAGGAATGTAGGATCCCTATGTGCAATACAGGGGATGTCCTTTACCTAAGGAATATAAGAGCCCTCTGTTTAATGCAGGTGTTTACCATTCTCTAAGGAAGGGATAATGCCTCTGTTTAATGCAGGTGTTTACAATGACCTAAGAAATGGATGATGCCTCTGTGCAATGCAGGTGTTGATCTTTACCTAAGGAATAGATGAGCCCTCTGTTAAATGCAGGTGTTTACAGTTCCCTAAGGAATGGATGATCCCTCTGTGCAATGCAGGTTTTTACCTATCCCTAAGGAATGGATGATCCATCTGTGCAAAGCAGGTGTTGATCTTTACAATAGGCATAGATGATCCCTCTGTTCAATGCAGCTGTTTACCTTTATCTAAAGAATGGATGATCTCTCTGTTCAATGCAGGTGTTTTCCTTTCCCAAAAATTGATGATACCTCTGTTCAACGCAGGTGTTTACCTTTACCTAAATGAGGTTGATATCTCAGTTCAAAGCAGGTTTCTACCTTTACTTAAGGAATGGGTGATCCCTCTGTGCAATGCAGTTGTTGACATTTACCTGAGGAATAGATGACCCCTCTGTTGAATGCAGGTGTTTACCTTTATCTAAGGAATGGCTGATCCCTCTGTGCAATGCAGATGCTTACCTTTACCTAAGGAATGGATGATCCCTCTGTGCAATGCAGGTGTTTACCTTTTCCTAAAAATGTGATGATCCCTCGGTACAGTGCAGGTGTTGATCTATATCTAAGGAATAGATGAGCCCTATGATCAATACAGGTGTTTACTGTTATCTAAAGAAAGGATGATCCCTCTGTGTAATGCAGAATTTTACAATTACCTAAGGAATGGATGATCCGACTTTGCAATGCAAGTGTTTTCCTTTGCCTAAGGAATGGATGATCCCTCTGCGCAATGCAGGTGTTGATCTTTACCAAAGGAATAGATGATCCCTCTGTTCAATGCAGGCCTTTAGAGTTATCTAAGGTATGGATGATCCCTCTCTTCAATGCAGGTGTTTACAGTTACCTATGAAATGGGTGATCCCTCTGTGTAATGGAGTAATGGAGGTATGGAATGCTCGTGTTCAATTGTTTACTGTTATCTAAAGAATGGATGATCCCTCTGTTCAATGCAGGTGTTTATCTTTAACAAAGGAATGGATGATCCCTGTGTGCAATGGATTTTCCATTTACATAAATAAGGGATGATCCATGCCTGGCAGGCCTTTTTTACCTATTGGATGGTCCTAATGGAGGTATTGATCTTTACGTAAGATAGATGAACCCTCTGTTCAATGCAGGTGTTTACTGTTATCTAAGAAATGGATGATCCCTCTGTGCAATGCGGGTGTTTACCTGTTTACCAAGAAAGATGATCCTTCTGTTCAATGCAGGTGTTTACCCTTACCAAAGGAATGGATGTTCCCTGTGTGCAATGCAGGTGTTTACATATAATGAAGTGATCCTCTCGGGCCTTTGACCTTTACATAAGGACTGGATGATCCTTATTCAATGCAGGTGTAGATCTTTAAAGATAGACTGGATGATCCCTCCGTGCAAGGCAGGTGTTCACATCTTACCTAAGGAATGAATGATACATGCAGGTGTTTACGTTTATGTAAGGAATGGTATGATCCCTCTGTGTTTACTATAACCTAAGTAATGGAAGCTACCTATGTTCAATGCTCGTTTTTACCTTTACTTAATGAAAAGTTGATTCCTATGTTCAATGCAGGTGTTTATCTTTACCTAAGGAATGGATTATCCCTAAGCTCCATGCAGGAGTTTACTATTACCTAATGCAGGTGTTTAATCAGGTGTTTCCCCTACCTAAAGACTGGATTGCAGATTGATCCCTCAGGTGTTCTCTTACCTTAGGAATGGATGATCCTTTAATGCTGTTCATTTACGAACGGGAATGAAATGCAGGTGTATACCCTAAGGAATGGGATGATCCTGTTCAATGCAGGTGTTTATCTTTAAGGAACAGATGATCCCTCTGTCAATGCAGATGTTTACTGTTATTTAAGGAATGAATGCCCTCTGTTCAATGCAGGTGTTTACTGTATGATCCCTCCATGCACTGTGGTTTTACCTTTACCTAAAGAATGGGATGATCCCTCTGTGCAATGCAGGTGTTTATCTCTACCTAAGGAACAGATGATCCCTCTGTTCAATGCAGATGTTTACTGTTATTTAAGGAATGAATGCTCCCTCTGTTCAATGCAGGTGTTTACCTTTACCGAAGGAATGTATGATCCCTCCATGCACTGTAGGTGTTTACCTTTACCTAAGGAATGGGATGATCCCTCTGTGCAATGCAGGTGTTTTTCTTTACCTAAGGAATAGATGATCCCTCTGTTCAATGCAGGTGTTTATTGTTATCTAAGGAATGAATTATCCCTCTGTTCAATGCAGGTGTTTACAGTTTCCTAAGGAATGGATGATCCCTCTGTGCAATGCAGTTGTTTACCTTTACTGAACGAATGTATGATCCCTCCATGCACTGCAGGTGTTTAACTTAACCTAAGGAATGGTATGTTCCCTCTGTGCAATGCGGGTGTTAAACTTTACCTAAGGAATAGATGATCTCTCTGTTCAATGCAGGTGTTTACTATAACCTAATGAATGGAAAATACCTCTGTACAATGCAGATGATTATCTTTAACTAAGGCATAGATGATCCCTCTGTTCAATGCAGGTGTTTACAGTTGCCTAAGGAATGCATGATCACTCTGTGCAATTCAGGTTTTTACCTATCCCTAAGGAATGGATGATCCATCTGTGGAAAGCAGCTGTTTACCTTAACCTAAGGAAGGGGATGATCCCTCTGTGCAATGCAGGTGTTGATCTTTACGAAAGGAATAGATGATCCCTGTGTTCAATGCAGCCGTTTACCATTATCTAAGGAATGGATGATCCCTCTGCACAATGCAGGTGTTTCCTTTCCCAAAATTGATGATACCTCTGTTCAACGCAGGTGTTTACCTTTACCTAAATGAGGATGATATCTCAGTTCAAAGCAGGTTTCTACCTTTACTTAAGGAATGGATGATCCCTCTGTGCAATGCAGTTGTTGACCTTTACCTAAGGAATACATGATCCCTCTGTTGAATGCAAGTGTTTACCTTTATCTAAGGAATGGATGATCCCTGTGTGCAGTGCAGATGTTCACCTTTAGCTAAGGAATGGATGATCCCTCTGTGCAATGCAGGTGTTTAACTTTACCTAAAGATGGGATGATCCCTCAGTGCAGTGCAGGTGTTGATCTATAAGGAATAGATGAGTCCTCTGTTCAATACAGGTGTTAACCATTATCTAATGAAAGGATTATCCCTCTGTTCAATGCCGACCTTTACAATTACCTAAGGAATGGATGATCCGACTTTGCAATGCAGGTGTTTTCTTTACCTAAGGAATAGATGATCCCGCTGTTCAATGCAGGTGTTTAGAGTTATCTAAGTTATGGATGATCCCTCTGTTCAATGCAGGTGTTTACAGTTACCTAAGAAATGTGTGATCCCTCTGTGCAATGGAGGTATTGATCTTTACATAAGGAATAGATGAGCACTGTTTTCAATGCAGGTGTTTACTGTTATCTAAGGAATGGATGATCCCTCTGTTCTATGCAGGTTCTTATAATTACCTAAGCAATGGATGATCCGTGTGTGAATTGCAGGTGTTTACATTTACCTTAGGAATTGATGATCCTTCTCTGCATTGCAGTTTTTAGTATTACCTAATGAATGGAAGATCCCTTTTTCAATGCAGGTGTTTATGTTTACCAAAGTAATGGATATTCCCTGTGTGCAATGCAGGTGTATACCTTTACCTGAGGAATGGGATGATCCCTCTGTGCAATGCGGGTGTTGATCTTTAAGGAGTAGATGATCCCTCTGTTCAAAGCAGGTGTTTACCATTATCTATGGAATGGATGATCCCCCTGTTCAATGCAGGTGTTTACAGTTATCTAAAGAATGGATGATCCCTCTGTGCAATGCAGGTGTTTACCTGTACCTAAAGAAAGATGATCCCTCTGTTCAATGCAGGTGTTTACCTTTACCAAAGGAATGTATGTTCCCTGTGTGCAATGCATTTGTTTCCTTTTACATAATTAAGGTATGATCCCTCTGGGCCTGGCAGGCGTTGAACATTAACTAAGGAATGGATGGTCCCTCTGTGCAATGCAGATATTGAACTTTATCTAAGGAATGGATGATCCCTCTATTCAATGCAGGTGTAGATCTTTAAGTAAAGACTGGATGATCCCTCCGTGCAAGGCAGGTGTTCACCTCTTACCTAAGGAATGGATGATCCCTCTGTGCAATGCAGGTGTTAACCTTTACTGAAGGAATGTATGATCCCTCCATGCCCTGCAGGTGTTTACCTTTACCTAAGGAATGGGATGGTCCCTCTGAGCAATGCAAGTGTTGATCTTTACCTAAGGAATAGATGATCTCTCTGTTCAATGGAGGTGTTTACCATTATCTCACTAATGGAAGATCCACCTGTTCAATGCAGGTGTTTACCATTATTTAAGGAATGGGTGATCCCTCTGTTCAACGCAGGAGTTTACCATTACATAAGGAATGGGTGATCCCTCTGTGTAATGCAGGTGTTTACATTTACCTAAGCAATGGATGATCCCTTTGGTCAATGCTGGTGTTTACCTTTACCTATTGAATGGGATGATCCCTCTGTGCAATGCAGGTGTTGAACTTTAACTAAGGGATAGATGATCCCTCTGTTCGATGCAGATGTTTACCGTTATCTAAGGAATAAATGAGCCCTCTATTCAATGCAGGTTTTACCGTTATCAAAGGAATGGATGATCCCTCTGTGCAATGCAGGTGTTGATCTTTACCTAAGGAATATATGATCCTGCTGTACAATGTAGGTGTTTACCGTTTTCTAAGGAATGGATGATCCCTCTGTGCAATCCAGGTGTTTTATCTTTACCTACGGAATAAATGAGCCCTCTCTTCAATGCAGGTGTTCACTGTTATCTAAGGAATGGATGATCCCTCTGTGTAATGCAGGTGTTTACCTTTACATAAGGAATGGATAATCCCTCTGTGCAATGCAGGTATTTACATTTACCTAAGGAATGGGATTATCCCTCTGTGCAATGCAGTTGTTTTTTTACCTAAGGAATAGATGATAACTCTGTTCAATGCAGGTGTTTACCGTTATCTAAGGAATAGATGATCCCTCTGTTCAATGCAGGTGTTGACAGTTACCTACGTAATGGATGATCCCTCTGTGTAAGGAAGGTGTTTATCTTTACCTAAGGAATGTATGAACCTTCTGTGCAATGCAGGTGTTTACCTTTACCAAAGGAATGGAATGATCCCGCTGTTCAGTGCAGGTGTTGACAGTTACCTAAGGAATGGATGATCCCTCTGTGTTAGGCAGGTGTTTATCTTAACCTAAGGAATGGATGAAACTTCTGTGCAATGCAGGTGTTTACCTTTACCTGAGGAATGGGATGATGCCCCTCTGCATTACACGTGTTGATCATTACCTAAGGAATAAGTCATGCCTCTGTTCAATGCAGGTGTTGACCGTTACCTAAATAATGGATGATCCCTCTGTGCAATGCAGGTGTTTAGCTTTACTTAAGGAATGGATGATCTTATGTACAATGCAGGTGTTGACATTTACTTAAGGAGTGGGCTGATCCCTCTCTGCAATGCAGGTGTTGATCTTTACCTTAGGATTATATGATCCCGCTGTCCAATGCAGGTGTTTACCATTTTCTTAGGAATGGGTGATCCCTCCGTGCAATCCAGGTGTTGATCTTTTCCTATGGAATAAATGAGCCCTCTGTTCAATGCAGGTGTTTACCGTTATATAAGGAATGGATGATCCCTCTGTGCAGTGCAGGTGTTTACTCTTACCTAAAGAATGAAAGATGCCTCTGTTCAACGCAGGTGTTTGCCGTGACAAAAGGAATGGATGTTCTCTGTGAGTAATGTAGGTGTTTACCTTTACACGAGGAATGGATGATCGCTCTGGGCCAGGCAGGTGTTGACCTTTCCCTAAGAAATGGATGATCCCTCTGTGCATTGCAGGTGTTTACTATTACTTAAGGAATGGCAGATACCTATGTTCAGTGGTGGTGTTTACCTTTACCTAAGGAATGGATGATCCATCGGTGCAATGCAGGTGTTGATCTTTACCCAAGGAACAGATGATCTCTCTGTTCAATTCAGGTGCATACTGTAAACTAAGGAATGGATGATCCCTCTGTTCAATGCAGCTGTTTCCCGTTATCTAAGAAATGGGTGACCCTCTATGCAATGCAGGTGTTGTTCTTTACCTAAGGAATAGATGAGCCCTCTTTTCACAGCAGGTGTGTACTGATATCTACGGAATTGAGGACCCCTCTGTTCAATGCAGAAGTTTACAGTTACCTAAGCAATGGATGATCCAATTTTGCAACGGAGGTGTTTACTTTTACCTAAGGAATAGATGAGCCCTCTTTTGAATGCAGGTGTTTACCTTTACCTAAGGAATGGATGATCCGTCTGTTCAAAGAAGGTGTTTATTTTTACAAAAGGAATGGATGATCCCCCTGTGCAGTGCAGGTGATTACCTTTACCTAAGGAATGGATGATCAGTGTGCAATGCAGGTGTTCATGTTTACCTACGGCATGGATGATCCCTCTGTTCAATGCAGGTGTTTACAGTTAACTAAAGATTGGATGATTTCTCTGTGCAATGCAGCTGTTTATCTTTAACTAAGGAACGGATGATCCCTCCATGCAATGCAGGTGTTGATCTTTATCTAATGAATATGTGAGCCCTCCTTTCAGTGCAGGTGTTTACTGACATCTAAGGAATGGATGACCCCTCTGTTCAATGCAGGTGTTTACCTTTATGTAAGGAATGGATGATCCCTCTGTGCAATGCAGATGTTGATCTTTACCTAAGGAATAGATGAGCGCTCTTTTCAATGTAGGTGTTTACTGACATCTAAGGAATGGATGACCCCTCTGTGCAATGCAGGTGTTTATCGTTATCTAAGGAATGGATGATCCCTCTGTTCAATGCAAATATTTACAGTTACGTAAGGAATGGATGATTCCTCTGTGAAATGCAGGTGTTTATCTTTACCTAAGGAATGGATGATCCCTCTGTGCAATGCAGTTGTTTACTATTGCCTAAGAAATGAAAGATCCCTCTGTTCAATGCAGGTGTTTACCTTTACAAAAGGAATGGATGTTCTCTGTGTGCAATGCAGGTGTTTACCTTTACATAAGGAATGGGATGATCCCTCTGGTCAATGCAGGTGTTTACAATAACGTATGGAATGGATGATCCCTCTGTGCAATGCAGGTGTTCATCTTTAACTAAGGAACAGATGAGCCCTCTTTTCAATGCAGGTGTTTACTGACATATAAGGAATGGATGACCCCTCTGTTCAATGCAGGTGTTTACAGTCACCTAAGGAATGGATGATCCCTCTTTGCATTGCAGGTGTTTACCGTTATCTAAGGAATGGATGATCCCTCTGTTCAATGGAGGTGTTTACAGTTAGCTAAGGAATGGATGATCCCTCTGTTCAATGCAGGTGTTTAACGTTATCTAAGGAATGGATGATCCCTCTGTTCAATGCAGGTGTTTACAGTTTCCTAAGGAATGAATGATCCCACATTTCAATGCAGGTGTGTACTTTTACCTAAGGAATAGATGAGCCCTCTTTTCAATGCAGGTCTTTACTGACACCTAAGGAATAGATGATCCCTCTGAGCAATGCAGGTGTTTATCTTTACCTAAGGAAGGGATGATCCCTCTGTGCAATGCAGGTGTTGATATTTAACTAAGGAATAGATGATCCCTCTTTTCAATGCAGTTGTTTACTGACATGTAAGGAATGGATGACCCCTCTGTTCAATCCAGGTGTTTACACTTACCTAAGGAATGGATGATCCCCCTGTGCAGTGCAGGTGTTTACCTTTACCTAAGGAATGGATGATCAATGTGCAATGTAGGTGTTCACCTTTACGTAAGGCATGGATGATCCCTCTGTTCAATTCAGGTGTTTACAGTTACCGAATGATTAGATGATCTCTCTGTACAATGCAGCTGTTTATCTTTACCAAATGAACGGATGATCCCTCAGTGCAACACAGGTGTTGATCTTTACCTAAGAAATATATGAGCCCTCCTTTCAATGCAGGTGTTTACTGACATAAAAGGAATTGATGGCCCCTCTGTTCAATGCACGTGTTTACAGTTACCTAAGGAATGGATGATCCCTCTGTGCAATGCAGGTGTTTACCTTTACCTAAGGAATGGATTATCCCTCTGTGCAAGGCAGGTGTTTACCTTTACCTAAGGATTGGGATGGTCCCTCTGTGCAATGCAGGTGTTTATCTTTACCTAAGGAATGGATGATCACTCTGTGCAATGTAGGTGTTTAACTATACCTAAGGAATGGATGATCCCTCTGTGCAATGCAGGTGTTTATCTTTACCTAAGGAATGGATGATCCCTCTGTGAAATGTAGGTGTTTAACTATACCTAAGGAATGTGATGATCCCTCTGTGCAATGCAGGTGTTGATATTTAACTAAGGAATAGATGATCCCTCTATTCAGTGC
This sequence comes from Orientallactaga sibirica, assembly GCA_036365145.1. NCBI lineage: Eukaryota > Metazoa > Chordata > Mammalia > Rodentia > Dipodidae > Orientallactaga > Orientallactaga sibirica. The sequence continues at coordinate 103,717 of JAEOAD010002525.1, read as the reverse complement.
AGGTGTTTACCGTTATCTAAGGAATCGATGATCCCTCTATTCAATGCAGGTGTTTACCTTTACCTAAGGAATGGGATGATCCCTCTGTTTATTATAGGTGTTTACTATTACCAAAGTAATGGAAGATGCCTATGCTCAATGCTGGTGTTTACCTTTACCTAAGGAATGGATGATCCCTCTGTTCAATGCAGGTGTTTACAGTTACCCAAAGAATGGATGATCCCTCTGTGCAATCCAGGTTTGTATCTTTACCCAAAGAATGGATGATCCCTCTGTTCAATGCACGTTTTTACAGTAATCTAAGGAATGGATCACCCTTCTGTTCAATGCAGGCATTTACCACTACCTAATGAATGGATGATCCCTCTGTGAAATTCAGGTGTTTACCTTTACCTAAAGAATGGTATGATCCCTCTGTGCAATGAAGGCGTTGATCATTACCTAAGGAAGAGATGAGCCCTCTGTTAAATGCAGGTGTTTACCATTAACTAAGGAGAGGATAATCCCTCTGTTCAATGCAGGTGTTTACCTTTACCTAAGGAAGGGATGATACCTCTGTGCTTTGCATGTGTATACTCTGACCTAAGGAATGGAAGATCCCTCTATAAAATGCAGGGGTTTACATTGACTTAAAGGAATGGATGGTCCTTATATTCAATGAAGGTGTTTACCCTTTTCAAGTAAGTGATGTTCCCTGTGTGCAATGCAGGTGTTTACCTTCACATAAGGTATGGATGTTCCCTCTGAGCAATTCAGGTGTTGACCTTTATCTTAGGAATGGATGATCCCTCTGTGCATTGCAGGTGTTTACTATTACCTCAGGAATATTAGATGCCTATGTTCAATGCAGGTGTTTACATTTACCTAATGAAAGGATGATTCCTCTGTGCAAAGGAGGTATTTATCATTCACTAATGAATGGAAGATCCCTCTGTGCAATGCAGGTGTTGTCCTTTACATAAGGAGTGGATGATAATTCTGTGCAATGCAGGTGTTGATCTTTACCTAAGGAATGGATGATCCCTCTGTGCAATGCAGGTTTTGATCTTTACCTAAAGAATTGATGATCCCTCTGTTCAATGCAGGTGTTTACCATTACCTAAGGAATGGATGATCCCTCTGTTCAATGCAGGCGTTTACCATTATGTAAGGAGTGGATGATCTCTGTGTTCGATGGAGGTATTTACAGTTACCTAAGGAATGGATTATCCTTCTGTGCAAACAGGTGTTTACCTTTAATTACGGAATGGATGATCCCTCTGTGCAATGCAGGTGTTCTCCTCTTACCTAAGAATGGATGATCCTTCTGTGCAAGGCAGGGGTTTTACTTTACCTAAGGAATTTATGATCACTCTGTTCAATGCAGGTGTTAACATTTATGTAAGGAATGGGATGATCCCTCTGTGTATTGCATGTGTTTACTATTACCTAAGCATTGGAACATCCCTCTGTGCAATGCAAGTGTTTACCTTTACCTAAAGAATGTGATGATCCCAGTGTGCAATGAAGGTGTTGATATTTACCTAAGGAATATATGATCCCTCTTTTGAATGCAGGAGTTTATCATTATCTAAGGAATGGATGATCCCTCTTTTCAATGCAGGTGTTTACCTTTGCCTAAGGAATGGATGATACCTGTGTTCAACGCAGGTGTTTACCTTCACATGAAGAAGGATGATCCCTCTGTTCAACACAGGTTTCTACCTTTACTTAAGGAATGGATGATCCCTCTGTTCAATGCAGGTGTTTATCCTTACCTACGGAATGGATGATCCCTTTGTGCAATGCAGGTGTTTACTATTACCTAAGGAATGGAAGATCCCACTGTGTAATGCAGGTGTTGTCCTTTACCTAAGGAATTGATGATCCTTCTGTGCAATGTAGTAGTTGAACTTTACTTAAGGAATCGAAGATCCCTCTGTCCAATGCAGGTGTTGATCTTTACCTAAGGAATAGAAGATCCCTCATTTCAACTCAGGTGTTTACCGTTATGTAAGGAATGGATGATCGCTCTGTTCAATGAAGGTGTTTACCATTACATAAGGAATGGATGATCCTTCTGTGCAATGCACAATGTTTACCTTTACCTACGGAATGGCATGATCCCTCTGTGCAATGCACGTTTTGATCTTTACCTAAGGAATAAATGATCCCTCTGTGCAAGGCAGGGGTTTACATTTACCTAAGAAATGGATGATCCCTCTGTTCAATGCAGGTGTTTACCCTTATCTAAGGAATAGATGATCCCTCTGTTCAATGAAGGTGTTTACAGTTATATAATGAATGGATGATCGCTTTGTGCAATGCAGGTTTTTATCTTTACCTAAGGAGTGAAAAATACCTCTGTGCAATGCAGGGGTTTACCTTTACATAAGGAATAGGTGATACCTCTGGGCCAGGCAGGTGTTGACCTTTACCTAAGGAATGGGTGATCCCTCTGTGCAATGCATGTATTCACCATTACCTAAGGAATGGATGGTCCCTCTGTGTTGGGTCCCACATTGGGCACCCTTTACCGGGGTGTTTTCCCTCCACCACCAGCAGGTAGAGCGGAAGAGAGAGAGATCCAGGCCAGCTGCTTCTCTTGAGGCGGAGCGAGAAGGCGGGTGTCGGCCACTCAAACCCCTCCCCCCAAATACCGGGGAGAAAAACCACATTGATCTGCGGAGACCTTCTTGGGAGGGAATCTCTCCGTTTATTGTCACGGGAAGGTATTTATATATTTTGAGAGAGGGTGGGAAAAATGATGAGACAAAGGTGTAAGGGCCAATAGTATTTCACCAAGTCAGCGGTAGCTGGGTGGAGGCAGTTTCAGCTTAGGTGCTGAGTCACTCCAAGGACAGGTTGTGAAACTCTACTCAGGCTCCGAAAGCTCGACTAGGCCTCACCGGGAGTAGGCCAAGACTGGATTGGCTACCCACTAGGCTTCACACCAGGCAGGGCCCAACATCTCTGTTCAATGCAGGTGTTTACGTTATCTATAGAGTGGATGATCCCTCTGTGCAATCCAGGGGTATACCATTACCTAAAGAATGGATGATCACTCTGTGAAATGCAGGGGTTTACCTTTACCTAAGGAATAAATGATCCCTCTGTTGAATGCAGGTGCTTACCGTTATCTAAGGAATTGATGATTCCTCTGTGCATTGCAGGTGTTGTCCTATACCTAAGGAATGGATGATCCACTGTGAAATGCAGGTGTTGACTTTTACCTAAGGAATGGATGATCCCTCTGTGCAATGCAGGTGTGATCATTACTTAAGGAATGGATGATACCTCTGTGCAATGCAGGTGTTTAACTTTACCTGAGGAATGGATGATCCCTCTGTACAATGCAGGTGTTTATCTTTACCTAAGGAATGGATGATCCCTCTGTGCATTGAATATGTTTACCTTTACCTAAGGAATATATGACACCTCTGTTCAATGCAGGTGTTTACCTTTACCTAAGGAATGGATGATCCCTCTGTTCAATGCAGGTGTTTTCTATTACAAAAGGAATGGATGTTCTCTGTGTGCAATGCAGGTGTCTACATTACATAAGGAATAGATGATCCCTCTGTGCTTTGCAGGTGTTTACTATGAACTATGGAAGGGAAGATCCCTCTGTTCAATGCAGGTGTTTACCTTACTTAAGGAATGGATGATCCCTCTGTGCATTACAGGGATTTACTATTAACTATGGAATGGAAGATCCCTCTGTTCAATGCATGTGTTAACCTTTACCTCAGGAATGGATGATCTATTTGTTCAATGCAATGTCTTTACCTTTACCAAATTAATGGATGGTCCCTGTGTTCAATGCAGGTGTTTAACTTCATATAAGGAATGGATGATCCCTCTTGGCCAGGCAGGTGTTGACCTTTACCTAAGGAATGGGTGATCGCTCTGTGCATTGCAGGTGTTTACTATTACCTAAGGAATGGAAGATCCCTCTGTTCAATGCAGGTGTTTACCTTTACCAAAGGAACTGGTGTTTAGTGTGTGCAATGCACGTGTTTACATTTACATAAGGAAGGGTTGATCCCTCTTGGACAGGCAGGTGTTGACCTTTACCTAAGGAATGAATGACGCATCTATTCAATGCAGGTTTGAACTTACCTAAGGATTGGATAATCCCTCTGTGCAATGCAGGTGTTCACCTTTACCTAAGGAATAGATGAGCCCTCTATGAATGGCAGGTGTTTACACTTACCTAAGGAATGGATGATATCTCTGTTCAATGCAGCTGTTTACCCTTATCTAACGAATGGATGATCCCTCTGTGCATTGTAGGCGTTTATATTTGTCTTAGGAATGGATAATCCCTCTGTGCATTGCAGGTGTTTACTATTACCAAAAGGATAAATATCCCTCTGTTCAATGCAGGTGTTTACCTTTACAAAATGAATGGATGTTCTCTGTGTGCGATGCAGGTATTTACCTTTACATAAGGAATGGATGATCCCTCTGTGCAATGCAGGCGTTGACCATTACCTAAGGAATGGATGATCCCTCTTATCAATGCAGGTGTTTACCATTATCTTCGGAATGGATGATCCCCCTGTGCAATCCAGGTGTTTACCATTAGCTAAGGAATGGATGGTCCCTCTGAGCAATACAGGTGTTTACCTTTACCCAAGGAATTATATGATCCCTCTGTGCAATGCAGGTGTTGATCTTTACCTAAGGAATAGAGGATGTCACTGTTCAGTGCAGGGGCTTACCCTTATCTAAGGAATGGATAATCCCTCTTTTCAATGCAGCTGTTTACCCTTATCTAAGGAATGGATGATCCCTCTGTGCAATGCAGGTGTTTATATTTGTCTTAGGAATGGATGATCACTCTGGATATTGCAGGTGTTTACTATTATGTAAGGAATTAAAGATCCTTCTGTTCAATGCTGGTGTTTACGTTTACAAATGAATGGATATTCTCTGTGTGCAATGCTGGTTTTTAAATTACATAAGGTTTGGATGATCCGTCTGTGCATTGCCGGTGTTTATATTTGTCTTAGGAATGGATGATCACTGTGGGCATTGCATGTGTTTACTATTATGTAAGGAATTAAAGATCCTTCTGTTCAATGCTGGTGGTTACGTTTACAAAAGGAATGGATATTCTCTGTGTGCAATGCTGGTTTTTACCTTTACATAAGGAATGGATGATCCCTCTGGGCCAGGCAGGTGTTGACCTTTACCTAAAGAATGGATGATCCCTTGTGCAGTGCAGGTGTTGACCATTACCTAAGGAATGGATAATCACTCTGTTCTATGCGGGTTTTTAACATTACCTAAGGAATGGATGATCCCTCTGTGCCATGAAGGTGTTTACCTTTACTAAGGAATGGATGATCCTTCTGTTCAATGCAGGTGTTTCCCATTATCTATGGAATGGATGATCTCTGTGATCAATGCAGGTGTTTACCATTACCTAAGTAATGGTTGATCCCTCTGTGCAATGCAGGTGTTTAATGTTACCTAAGGAATGGATGATCCCTCTGTTCAATGCAGGTTTCTACCTTTGCCTAAAGAAGGATGATCCTTCTGTTCAAACAAGGTTTCTATATTTACTTAAGGAATCGATAATCCCCTGCTGCAATGTAGGTGTATTCCGTTACCTAAGGAATAGACTATCCCTCTGGGCATGGTATGTGTTTATATTTACCTTCGGAATTGATGATCCCTCTGTGTATTGCAGGTGTTTAGGATTACCTAAGGAATGGATGTTCCCTGTCTGCAATGCAGGTGTTTACCTTTACTTAAGGTATGAATGATCCCTCTTTGCCAGTCAGTTGTTGACCTTTACCTAAGGAATGGATCATCACTCTGTTCAATGCAGGTGTTGATCTTTACTTAAGGGACGGATGATCCCTCTGTGCAATGCAGATGTTGTCCTATACCTAAGGAATGGATGATCCCTCTGTGCAATGCAGGTGTTGACCTTTACCTAAGGAATGGATGATCCCTCTGTTCAATGCAGGTGGTGATCATTAGTTAAGGAATGTAAGATCCCTCTGTGCAATGCAGGTGTAGTCCTATACCTAAGGAATGGATGATCCCTCTGTACAATGCCCGTGTTTACCATTAACTAAGGAATGGATGATCCCTCTGCGCAATGAATATGTTCAACTTTACTTAAGGAATATATGACACCTCTGTTCAATGCAGGTGATTACCATTACTTAGGAATGTATGATCCCCCTGTTCAATGAAGGTGTTTACAGTTACCTATGGAATGGATGATCCCTCTGTACAATGCAGGTGTTTACCCTTACCTAAGGAGTAGATGATCCCTCTGTGCATTGCACGTGTTTACTATTACCTATGGAATGGAAGATCCCTCTGTTCAATGCAGGTGTTTACCTTTACCAAAGTAATGGATGTTCTCTGTGTTCAATGCAGAAGTTTAAATTCACATAAGGAATGGATGATCCCTCTGTGCAATGCAGGCGTTGACCATTACCTAAGGAAGGGATGAACCCTCTTTAATAGGCAGGTGTTGACATTTACCTAAGGAATGGATGACACATCTGTCCAGTGCAGGTGTTGACCTTACCTAAGGACCGGATGATCACTCTGTGCAATGCAGGTGTTCACCTTTACCTAAGGAATAGATGATCCCTCTGTACAAGGCAGGTGTTTACATTTTCCTAAGGAATGGATGATCCCTTTGTTCAATGCAGGTTTTTAGCTTTACCTAAGGAATGGGTGATCTCTCTGTTCATTGCAGGCATTTATATTTGCTTAGAAATGGATAATCTTTCTGTGCATTGCAGGTGTTTACTATTACCTAAGGAATTAAAGATCCCTCTGTTCAATGCAGGTGTTTACCATTATCTATGGAATGGATAATCCCTCTGTGAAATGCAGGTGTTGATCATTCTCTAAGGAATGGATGATCCCTCTGTTCAATGCAGGTGTTAACCATTATCTGGGGAATGGATAATCCCTCTGTAAAATCCAGGTGTTTACCATTACTTAAGGAATGGATAATCCCTCTGTGCAATGCAGGTGTTTACCTTTACCTAAGGAATTATATGATCCCTCTGTGCAATGCAAGTGTTGATCTTTGCCTAAGGAAGAGATCATGACTCTGTTCAAGGCAGGTGCTTACCCTTATCTAAGGAATGGATTATCCCTCTGTTCAGTGCAGCTGTTTACAGTTACCTATGGAATGGATGATCCCTCTGTGTAATGCAGGTTTTAGCTTGACCCAAGAAATGGATGATCCCTCTGTGCATTGCAGGTGTTTACTATTACCTAAGGAATGAAAAATCCTTCTGGTCAATGCTGGTGTTTACGTTTACAAAAGGAATAGATGTTCACTGTGTGCAATGCAGGTTATTACCTTTACATAAGGACTGGATGATCCCTGTGGTCCAGGCAGGTGTTGACCTTTACCTAAAGAATGGAAGATCCCTCTGTGCAGTGCAGGTGTTGACCATTACCTAAGGAATGGATAATCACTCTGTTCAATGCGGGTGTTTACCATTATCTAAGAATGGATGATCCCTCTGTGCAACCAGGTGTTTACCATTACCCTAGGAATGGATGATGCCTCTGTGAAATGCAGGTGTTGATCTTTACCTAAGGAATAGATGATCCCTCTTTTCAATGCAGGTGTTTACAGTTACCTAAGAAATAGATGATCCCTCTGTTCAATGCAGTTGTTTATTATTACCTAAGGAATGGAAGATGCCTATTTTCAATGCTGGTCTTTACATTTATCTAAGGAAAGGATGATTCATCTGTGTAATGGAGGTGTTTATATTTACCCAGTGAATGGAAGATCCCTCTGTGAAATGCAGTTGTTGTCCTTTTCCTAAGGATTAGATGACCTTCTGTGCAATGCAGATGTTGAACTTTACTTAAGGAATCAATGATCCCTCTTTGCAATGCAGGTGTTGATCTTTACTTAAGGAATAGATGATCCCTCTCTTCAATGCAGATGTTTACCATTATCTAAGGAATGGATGATAACTTTGTTCAATGCAGTTGACTACCATTACCTAAGTAATGGATGATCAAATGTGCAATGCAGGTGTTTACCTTTACCTAAGGAATGGATAACCTTCTATGCAATACAGGTGTTTACCTTCACCTACGGAATGGCATAAACCCTCTGTGCAATAAAGGTTTTGATCTTTACCTAAGGAATAGATGATCCCTCTGTTCAATGCAAGTGCTGACCCTTATCTAAGGAATGGATGATCACTCTGTTACATGCAGCTGTTTACAGTTACCTAAGGAATGGATGATCCCTCTGTACAATGCAGGTTTTTAGCTTTCCCTAAGGAATGGATGATGGCTCTGGGCATTGCAGGTGTTTATATTTGTCTTAGGAATGGATGATCCCTCTGTGAAGTGCAGGTGTTTACTATTGCCTCAGGAATGAAAGATCCCTCTGTTCAATGATAGCGTTTACCTTTACAAAAGTAATGGTTTTTTCTATGTGCAAAGTAGGTGTTTACCTTTACAGAAGGAATGGATGTTCTCTGTGTGCAATGTAGGTGTTTACCTTTACATAAGACATGGATGATCCTTCTGTGCAATGCAGGTGTTTACTATCACCTAAGAAATGGATGTTCCCTGTGTGCAATGCTGGCATATACCTTTACATAAGGTATGGATGATCCCTCTCGGCCACTCAGGTGTTGATCTTTATCTAAGGAATGGATGATCCCTCTGTGCAATGCAGGTGTTGATCTTTACTTAAGGAATCGATGATCCCTCTGTGCAATGCACATGTTGTCCTATACCTAAGGAATGGATGATCCCTCTGTGCAAACAGGTGTTGACCTTTACCTAAGGAATCGATGATCCCTCTTTTCAATGCATGTGTTGATTTTTACTTAAGGAATGGATGATCCCTCTATGCAATGGATGTGTTGTCCTATACCGAAGGAATGGATGATCCCTCTGTACAATGCAGGTATTAACCTTTACCTAAGGAATGGATGATCCCTCTGTGCAATGAATATGTTCACCTTTACCTAAGGAATATATGACACCTCTGTTCTATGCAGGTATTTACCTTTACCTAAGGAATGGTTGATCCCTCTGTTCAATGCAGGTGTTTACTGTTATCTAAGGAATGTATGATCCCTCTGTTCAATGAAGGTGTTTACAGTTACCTAAGGAATGGATGATCCCTCTGTGCAATGCAGGTATTGACCACTACCTAAGGAATGGATGATCTCTCTGTTCAATGCAGGTGTTTACCTTTATCTACGGTATTGATGATCCCTCTGTGCAATCCAGGTATTTACTATTACCTAAAGAATGGATGATCCCTCTGTGCAATGCATGTGTTGATCTTTACCTAAGGAATAGATGATCCTTCTGTTCAATGCAGGTGTTTGCCCTTATCTAAGGAATGGATATCCCTCTGTTAAATGCAGCTGTTTACACTTACCTAGGGAATGAATGATCCCTCTGTGCAATGCTGGTTTTTAGGTTGACCTAAGGAATCAATGATCCCTCTGTGCATTGCAGGTGTTTATATTTGTCTTAGGAATGGATGATCACTCTGTTCATTGCAGGTGTTTACTATTACCTAAGGAATGTAAGATCCCTCTGTTCTATGCTGGCGTTTAGCTTTACAAAAGGAATGGATATTCTTTGTGTAAAATGCAGGTTTTTAGCTTTATATAAGGAATGGACAATCCATTGGCCAAGCAGGTGTTGACCTACATCTAAGGAATGGATGATCCCTCAGTGCAATGGAGGTGTTGATCTTTACCTAAAGAATAGATGATCCCTCTGTTCAATGCAGGTGTTGACCCTTATCTTAGGAATGGGTGATAGCTCTGTTCAGTGCAGGAGTTTATAGTTACCTAAGGAATGGATGATCCCTCTGTTCAATGCAGGTGTTTACCTTTATCTAAGGAATGGATGATCCCTCTGTGCATTGCAGGTGTTGATCTTTAAATAAGGATTCGATGATCCCTCTGTGTAATGCAGGTGTTGTCCGTTACCTAAGGAATGGATAATCCCTCTGTGCAATGCAGGTGTTGACCTTTACCTAAGGAATGGATGATCCCTCTGTTCAATGCAGGTTTTGACCTTTACCTAAGGAATGGATGATCCCTGTGTTCAATGCAGGTGTTGATTTTTACTTAAGGAATGGATGATCCCTCTGTGCAAGGAATGTGTTGACCTTTACCTAAGGAACATATGACACCTCTGTTCAATGCAAGTGTTTACCATTACCTAAGGAATGGATGATCCCTGGGTTCATTGCAGGTGTTTACCATTATCTAAGGAATGTGTGATCCCTCTGTTCAATGAAGGTGTTAATATTTGCTAAAGGAATGTATGATCCCTCTGTGCAATGCAGGTGTTTACCTTACCTAAGGAATGGATGATCCCTCTGTGAATTGCAGGTGTTTACTATTAACTATGGAATGGAAGATCCCTCTGTGCAATGCTATTTGTTTACTTTTACCAAAGTAATGGATGTTCCCTGTGTTCAATGCAGGTGTTTTACTTCACATAAGGATTGGATGATCCCTCTCTGCAATGCAGGTGTTTACCCTTACCTAAGGAATGGATGATCACTCTGTTCAATGCAGGTTTTTAGCTTTACATAAGAAATGGATGATCCCTCTGTGAATTGCAGGCATATACACTTGTCTTAGGAATGGATAATCCCTCTGCGCATTGCAGGTGTTAACTATTACCTAAGGGATGAAAGATCCCTCTGTTCAATGCAGGTGTTTACCTTTACAAAAGGAATGGATGTTCTCTGTGTGCAATGCAGGTGTTTACCTTTACATAAGGAATGGATGAGCCCTCTCTGCCAGGCAGTGTTTACCTTTACCTAAGAAATGGATGATCCCTCTGTGCAATGCAGGTGGTGACCATTAACTAAGGAATGGATGATCCCTCTGTTCAATGCTTGTGTTTACCGTTATCTACGGAATGGATGTTACCTCTGTGCAATCCAGGTGTTTACCATTACCTAAGGAATGGATGATCCCTCTGTGCAATGCAATTGTTTACCTTTACCTAAGGAATTATATGATCCCTCTGTGCAATGCAGGTGTTGAACTTTGCCTAAGGAATAGATGATGTCACTGTTCAATGCAGGTGCTTACCCTTATCTAAGGAATGGACATTCCTTCTGTTCAATGCAGCTGTTTACAGTTACCTAAGTAATGGATGGTCCCTCTGTGCAATGCAGGTTTTTAGCTTGACCTAAGGAATGGATGATCCGTCTGTGCATTGCAGGCCTTTATATTTGTCTTAGGAATCGATGATCACTCTGGGCATTGCAGGTGTTTACTATTACCTAAGGAATGAAAGATCCCACTGTTCAATGCTGGTGTTTACCTTTACAAAAGGAATGTATGTTCTTTGTGTGCACTGCAGGTTTTTACCTTTACGTAAGTAATGGATGACCCCTCTGGGCCTGGCAGGTGTTGACCTTTACCTAAGGAATGAATGATCACTGTGTGCAGTGCAGGTGTTGACCATTACGTAAGGAATGGATTATCCATCTGTTCAATGCAGCTGTTTAACGTTATCTATGGAATGGATGATCCCTCTGTACAATCCAGATGTTTGCCATTACCTGAGGAATCGATGATCCCTATGTGCCATGCAGGTGTTCACCTCGTACCTAAGGAATGGATAATCCCTCTGTGCAATGCAGGTGTTGACCTTTACCTAATTAATGGATGATCCCTCTGTGCAAGACAGGTGTTGATCATTACTTAAGGCATGGAAGATCCCTCTGTGCAATGCAGATGTTGTCCTATACCTAAGGAATGGATGATCCCTCTGTACAATGCAGGTGTTGACCTTTACCTAAGGAATGGATGATCACGCTGTGCAAAGAATATGTTCACCTTTACCTATTTAATATATGATACCTCTGTTCAATGCAGGTGTTTACCATTATCTAAGGAATGTATGATCCCTCTGTTCAATGAAGGTGTTTACAGTTACCTAAGGAATGGATGATCCTTCTGTGCAATGCAGGTGTTTACAATTACCTAAGGAATGGATGATCCCTCTGTGCATTGCAGGTGTTTACTATTACCTATGGAATGGAAGATCCCTCTGTTCAATGCAGTTATTTACCTTTACCTAAGGAATGGATGATCAGTCTGTTCAATGCAGGTGTTTACCTTTATCAAAGTAATGGATGTTCCCTGTGTTCAATGCAGGTGTTAAACTTCACATAAGGAATGGATGATCCCTCGGGCCATGCAGGTGTTGACCTTTACCTAAGGAATGGATGATCCCTCTATGTATTGCAGGTGTTTACATTTACTATAGGCATGGATGATCCCTCTGTGAGTTGCAGGTGTTTACTATTACCTAAGGAATGGAAGGTCCCTTTGTTCAATGCAGGTGTTTACCTTTACAAAAGGAATAGTTGTTTACTGTGTGCAATGCAGTTGTTTACATTTACATAAGGAAGGGGTGATCCCTATTGTACAGGCACATGTTGACTTTTACCTAAGGAATGAATGACACATCTGTTCAATGCAGGTGTTGAAATTACCTAAAGATTGAATGATCACTTTGTGCAATGCAGGTGTTCACCTTTACCTTAGGAATAGATGATCCCTCTGTGCAAGGCAGGTGTTTACATTTACCTAAGGAATGGATGATCCCTCTGTTTAATGCAGGTGCTTACCCTTATCTAAGGAATGGATGATCCCTCTGTTCAATGCAGGTTTTTAGCTTTACCTAAGGAATTGATGATCCCTCTGTGCATTGCAGGCGTTTATATTTGTCTTAGGAATGGATAATCTCTCTGCTCTTGCAGGTGTTTACTATTACCTAAGGAATGAAAGATCCCTCTGTTCAATGCAGGTGTTGATCATTACAAAAGGAATGGATGTTCTCTGTGTGCAATGAAGGTGTGTACCTTTACATAAGGAATGGATGATCCCTCTGGGCCAGGCAGGTGTTGACCTTTACCTAAGGAAATGATGATCCCTCTGTGCAATGCAGGTGTTTACTGTTATCTACAGAATGGATAATCCCTCTGTGCAAGCCAGGTGTTTACCATTACCTAAGGAATGGATGATCCCTCTGTGCAATGCAGGTGTTTATCTTCACCTAAGGAATTATATGATCCCTCTGTGCAATGCAAGTGTTGATATTTGCCTAAGGAATAGATGATGTCTCTGTTCAATGCATGTGCTTACCCTTATGTTATGAATGGATGATCCCTCTGCTCAATGCCGCTGTTTACAGTTACCTAAGGAATGGATGATTCCTCTGTGAAATGCAGGTTTTAGCTTGACCTAAGGAATGGATGAACCGTGTGTGCATTGCAGGTGTTTATATTTGTCTTAGGAATGGATGATCCCTCTGTGCATTGCAGGTGTTTACTATTACGTAAGGGATTATAGATCCCTCTGTTCAATGCTGGTGTTTACGAACACAAAATTAATGGATGTTCTCTGTGTGCAATGCAGTTTATTACCTTTACATAAGAAATGGATGATCCCTCTGGGCCAGGCAGGTGTTGACCTTTATCTAAGGTATGGATGATCCCTCTGTGCAATGAAGGTGTTGATCTTTACCTATGGAATAGATGGTCCCTCTGTTCCATAAAGTTGTTGACCGTTACCTTAGGAATGGATGATCCCTCTGTTCAATGCAGGTGTTTACAGTTACCTAAGGAATGGATGATCCCTCTCTTCAAAGCAGGTGTTTCCCATTATCTAAGGAATGGATGATCTCTGTGATCACTCCAGGTGTTTACCATTACCTAAGGAATGATCCTCCTGTGCAATGCAGGTGTATACCCTTACCTAAGGAAAAGACGATCCCTCTGTGCATGGTAGGTGTTTACATTTACCTTCAGAATTTATGATCCCTCTGTTCAATGCAGGTGTTTACCATTATCTATGGAATGGATAAACCCTCTGTGCAATCCAGCTATTTACAATTACCTAAGGAATTATATGATCCCTCTGTGCAATGCCAATGTTAATCTTTGCCTAAGGAATTGATGATATCTCTGTTCAATGCAGGTGCTTACGCTTATCTAAGAATGGATTATCCTCTGTTTAATGCAGTTGTTTACTGTTACCTAAGGAATGGATGATCCCACTGTGCAATGCAGGTTTTTGCCTTGACATGAGGAATGGATGATCCGTCTGTGCATTGCAGGTGTTTATATTTCTCTTAGGAATGGATGATCACTCTGGGCAATGCAGGTGTTTACTATTACCTAAGGAATTAAAGATCCCTCTGTTCAATGCTGGTGTTTACGTTTACAAAAGGAATGGATGTTCTATCTGTGCAATGTAGGTTTTTAACTTTTAATAAGGAATGGATGATCCCTCTCATCCAGGCAGTTGTTGAACCTTACCTAAGGTATGAATTATCCCTCTGTGCGATGCTGGTGTTGACAATTACCTAAGTAATGGATGATCCTCTGGTCAATGCATGTGTTTACAATAACTTAAGGAATGGATGATCCTCTGTGCAATGCAGGTGTTTATTGATACCGAAGGAATTGATGATCCCTCTGAGCAATGCAGGTGTTTATCTTTACCTAAGGAATGGATGATCCCTCTGTCCAATGCAGGTGTTGATATTTAACTAAGGAATAGATGATCCCTCTGTTCAATGCAGGTGTGTACCGTTATCTAAGGAATGGATGATGCCTCTGTGCAATGCAGGTGTTTGCTCTCACCTATGGAATGGATGATCCCTCTGTGCATTGCAGGTGTTTACCTTTACCTAAGGAATGGATGATCCCTGTGTGAATTGTAGGTGTTTACTTTTACCTTAGGAATGGATGATCCTTCTGTGTATTGCTGGTGTTTCTATTACCTTATGAATGGGAGATACCTCTGTTCAATGCAGGTGTTTAACTTTTCTAAAAGAATGGATGTTCCCTGTGTGCAATGCAGGTGTATAACTTTACATAAGGAATGGATTATCAGTCTGTTCAATGCAGGTGTTTACCTTTACAAAAGTAATGGATGTTCCCTGTGTTCAATGCAGGTGTTTAACTTCACATAAGTAATGGTGATCCCTCTGGGCCAGGCAGCTGTTGACCTTTACCTGAGGAATGGATGATCGCTCTGTGCATTGTAGTTGTTTATATTTACTTTAGGAATGGATGATCCCTCTGCGAGTTGCAGGGGTTTAATATTACCTAAGGAATGGTAGATCCCTTTGTTCAATGCAGGTGTTTACCTTTACAAAAGGAACAGTTGTTTACTGTGTGAAATGCAGGTGTTTACATTTACATAAGAAAGGGATGATCCCTCTTGGACAGGCACGTGTTGTACTGTACCTAGGGAATGAATGACACATCTGTTCAATGCAGGTGTTGAAATTACCTAAGGATTAGATGATCACTCTGTGCAATTCAGGTGTTCACCTTTACCTAAGGAATAGATGATCCCTCTGTGCAAGCAGGGGTTTACATTTACCTAAGGAATGGATGATCCCTCTGTTCAATACAGGTGTTTACCCTTATCTAACGAATGGGTGATCCCTCTGTTCAATGCAGGTTTTTAGCTTTATCTAAGGAATGGGTGATCCCTCTGTGCATTGTAGGCGTTTATATTTGTCTTAGGAATCGATAAACTCTCTGCGCATTGTAGGTGTTTACTGTTACCTAAGAGATAAAAGATCCCTCTGTTCAATGCAGGTGTTTACCTTTACAAAAGGAATGGATGTTCTCTGTGTGCAATGCAGGTGTTTACCTTTACTTAAGGAATGGGTGATCCCTCTGGTCCAGGCAGGTGTTGACCTTTACCTAAGGAATGTGTAGTCCCTCTGTGCAATGCAGGTGTTGACCATTACCTAAGGAATGGATGATCCCTCTGTTCTATGCAGGTGATTATCTTTACCTAAGGAAAGGATGATCCCTCTGTTCAATGCAGTTGTTTTCCTTTATCTAAGGAATGGATGATCCCTCTGTTCAATGCAGAGGTTTAAAGTTACCTAAGGAATGGATGATCCGACTTTGCTATGCAGTTGTTCACTTTTACCTAAGGAATAGATGAGCCCTCTTTTCAATGCAGGTGTTACTGATACCTAAGGAATGGATGATCCCTCTGTGCAATGCTGGTGTTTATCGTTACCTAAGGAATGGATGATCCCTCTGTCTAATGCAGGTGTTGATATTTAACTAAGGAATAGATGATCCCTCTGTTCCACGCATGTGTGTACCGTTATCTAAGGAATGGATGATGCCTCTGTGCAATGCAGTTGTTCATCTTTACGTAACGAATGGATGATCACTCTGTGCAATGCAAGTGTTTACCGTTATCTAAGTAATGGATGATCCCTCTGTGCAATGCAGGTGTTGATCTTTACCTGAGGAATAGATGAGCCCTCTTTTCAAAGCAGGAGTTTACTGACATCTAATGAATGGATGACCCCTCTGTTCAATGCAGGTGTTTACAGTTACCTAAGGAATTGATGATCCTTCTGTGCAATGAAGGTGTTTACCGTTATCTAAGGAATGGATGACCCCTCTATTCAATGTAGATGTTTACAGTTACCTAAGGAATGGATGATCCCTCTGTCCAATGCGGGTGATTATCTTTACCTAAGAAAAGGATGATCCCTTGTTCAAAGCAGGTGTTTTCCGTTATCTAAAGAATGGATGATCCCTCTGTTCAATGCAGAGGTTTTCAGTTACCTAAAAATGGATGATCCGACATTGCACTGCAGATGTTCACTTTTACCTAAGAAATAAATGAGCCATCTTTTCAGTGCAGGTGTTTACTGATACCTAAGTAAGGGGTGATCCCTCTGTGCAATGCAGGTGTTGATATTTAACTAAGGATTAGATGATCCCTCTGTTCCATGCAGGTCTTTACCAATATATAAGGAATGGATGATCCTTCCGTTAAATTCAGGTGTTTACAGTTACCAAAGGAATGGATGATCCCTCTGTGCAATGCAGGTGTTTACATTTACCTAAGGCATGGATGATCCCTCTGTGCAATGCAGGTGTTTACCATTACCTAAGAAATGAAAGATCCCTCTGTTGAATGCAGGTGTTTACCTTTACAAAAGGAATGGATATTCTCTGTGTGCAATGCAGGTGTTTACCTTTACATAAGGAATGGATGATCCCTGGATCAGGCCGGTGTTGACCTTTACGTAAGGAATGGATGATGACTCTGTGCAATCCAGGTGTTTACCATTATCTAAGTAATCGATGATCCCTCTGTTCAATGCAGGTGTTTATCTTTACCTACGGAATGGATGATCCATCTGCGTGATGCAGGTGTTTACTGTTAGCTAAGGAAAGGATGATCCCTCTGTGCAATGCAGTTGTTTACCTTTACCTAAGGAATTATATGATCCCTCTGTGCAAAGCAGGTGTTGATCTTTACCTAAGGAATAAATGAGCCCTCTGTACAATGCAGGTGTTTACCACTATCTAAAGAACGGATGATCCCTCTGTTCAATGCATAGGTTTTTAGCTACCTAAGTAATGGATTATCAAACATTGTAATGCAGTTGTTTACTTTTACCTAAGGAATAGATGAGCCCTCTTTTCAATGCAGGTGTTTACTGATTCCTTAGGAATCGATGATCCTTCTGTGCATTGATGGTGTTTACTATTACCTAATGATTTGAAGATTCCTCTGTTCAATGCAGGTGATTACTTTTACCAAAGGAATGGATGTTCCCTGTGTGCAATGCAGGTGTTGATCTTTGCCTAAGGCATAGATGATCCGTCTGTTCAATTCAGGTGCTTAACCTTATCTAAGGAAAGGATGATCCCTCTGTTCAATGCAGCTGTTACCACTTACCTAGGGAATGGATTATCCCTCTGTGCGATGCACGTTTTTAGCTTGACCTAAGGAATTGATGATCCCTCTGTGCATTGCAGGTGTTTATATCTGTCTTAGGAATGGATGATCACTCTGTGCATTGCAGTGTTTTCTATTACCTAAGGAATGGATGATCCCTTTGGCCAGGCAGGTAGACCTTTACCTAAGGAATGGATGATCCCTCTGTGCAATGCAGCTGTTTACCTTTACCTAAGGAATAGATGATCCATCTGTTCAATGCAGGTCTTTACCATTACATAAGGAATGGATGATCCCTCTGGGCAATGCAGGTGTTGATATTTACCTAAGGAATAGATGATCACTCTGTTCCATGCAGGCATTTAAAATTATCTAAGGAATGGATGATCCCTCTGTTCAATGCAGGTGTTTACCATAATCTATGGAATGGATGATCCCTCTGTGCAATGCAGGTGTTTACCTTTACTTAGGATTGGGATTATCACTCTGTGCAATGCAGGTGTTCATCTTTAACTAAGGAATAGATGATCCCTCTGTTCAATGCAGGTGTTTACGGGTATCTAAGGAATGGATGATCCCTTTGTTCAATGCAGTTGTTTATAGTTACCAAAGGAATGGAAGATCCCTCTGTGCAATGTAGGTGTTTAGTATGACCTAAAGAATGAAAGATGCCTCTGTTCAATGCAGCTCTTTGCCGTTACAAAAGGAATGGATGTTCTCTCTGTGCAATGTAGGTGTTTACCTTTACATGAGGAATGGATGATCGCTCTGGGCCAGGCAGGTGTTGACTTTAACCTAAGGAATGGATGATTCCTCTGTGCATTGCAGGTGTTTAGTATTACCTAAGGAATGGCAGATACCTATGTTCAATGCTGGTGTTTACCTTTACCTAAGGAATGGATGATCCCTCTGTGCAATGCAGGTGTTTACCTTTACCTAAGGATTAGGATGATCGTTCTGTGCAATACAGGTGATCATCTTTAACTAAGGAATAGATGATCCCTGTGTTCAATGCAGGTGTTTACGGGTATCTAAGGAATGGATGACCCCTTTGTTCAATGCAGTTGTTTACAGTAACCAAAGGAATGGAAGATCCCTCTGTGCAATGCAGGTGTTTAGTATTACCTAAAGAATGAAAGATGCCTCTGTTCAATGCAGGTCTTTGCCGTTACAAAAAGAATGGATGTTCTCTGTGTGCAATGTAGGTGTTTACCTTTACATGAGGAATGGATGATCGCCCTGGGCCAGGCAGGTGTTGACCTTTACGTAAGGAATGGATGATTCCTCTGTGCATTGCAGGTGTTTAGTATTACCTAAGGAATGGATGATCCATCTGTGCAATGCGGGTGATGACCTTTACATAAGGAATGGCTGATCCCTGTGTGCAATGCAGGTGTTTACCTTTACCTAAGTAGTGGATGAACCCTCTGTGCTAAGTAGGTGTTGATCTTTACCTAAGGAATAGATGATCCCTCTATTCAATGCAGGTGTTCACTGTAATCATAGGAATGGATGATCCCTCTGTTCAATGCAGGTGTTTCCAGTTATCTAAGAAATGGATGATCCTTCTGTGCAATGCAGGTGTTGATCTTTACCTAAGTAATAGATGAACCCTCTTTTCAATACAGGTGTGTACTGATATCTAAGGAATGGAGGACCCCTCTGTTCAATGCAGGTGCTTACAGTTAACAAAGGATTGGAGGATCCGATTTTGCAATCCAGGTGTTTACTTTTACCTAAGGAATAGATGAGCCCTCTTTTCAATGCAGGTGTTTACCTTTACCTAAGGAATGGATGATCCCTCTGTTCAAAGCACGTGTTTATTTTTATCTAAGGAATGGATAATCCCTCTGTGCAATGCACGTGTTTACCTTTACCTAAGGAATGGATGATCCCTCTGTGCAATGCAGGTGTTGATATTTACCTAAGGAATAGATGATCCCTCTTTTCAATGCAGTTGTTTACTGACATGTAAGGAATGGATGACCCCTCTGTTCAATGCAGGTGTTTACACTTATCTAAGGAATGGATGATCCCCCTGTGCAGTGCAGGTGTTTACATTTACCTATGGAATGGATGATCAATGTGCAATGCAAGAGTTTACCTTTACCTAAGGAATGGATGATCCCTCTGTACAATGCAGGTGTTGATCTTTACCTAAGGAATATATGAGCCCTCCATTCAATTCAGGTGTTTACTGACATGTAAGGAATCGATGACCCCTGTGTTCAATGTAGGTGTTTACAGTTATCTAAGGAATGGATGATCCTTCTGTGCAATGCAGGTGTTTACCGTTATCTAAGGAATAGATGATCCCTCTGTTCAATGCAAGTGTTTTCACTTATGTAAGGAATGGATGATCACTTTGTGAAATGTAGGTGTTTACCTTTACCTAAGTATTGGGATGATCCCTCTGTGCAATGCAGGTGTTCATCTTTAATTAAGGAATAAATGAGCCCTCTCTTCAATGCAGGTGTTTACCGTTACCTAAGGAATGGATGATCCCTCTGTGTAATTCAGGTGTTTACCTTTATCTAATGAATATATGAGCCCTCTTTTCAATGCAGGTGTTTACCTTTATCTAAGGAATGGATGATCCCTCTGTGCAATGCAGGTGTTTATCTTTACCTAAGAAATAGATGAGCCCTCTTTTCAATGAAGGTGTTTACTGACATCTAAGGAATGGATGAGCCCTCTCTTCAATGCAGGTGTTTACAGTTACCTAAGGAATGGATGATCCCTCTGTGCAATTCAGGTGTTTATCTTTACCTAAGGAATGGATGTTCCCTCTGTACAATGGAGGTGTTTACCGTTATCTAAGGAATGCATGACCCCTCTATTCAATGCAGGTGTTTACATTTACCTAAGGATGGATGATCCCTCTGTGCAATGCATGTGTTGATGTTTACCTACGGAATAGATGAGCCCTCTGTTCTATGCAGGTGTTTACTGTTACCTAAGGAATGGATGATCCGACATTGCAATGCAGGTGTTTACTTTTATCTAAGGAATACATGAGCCCTCTTTTCAATGCAGGTGTTTACTGATACCTAAGGAATGGATGATCCCTCTGTGCAATGCAGGTGTTTAACTTTACCTAAGGAATGGGATGATCCCTCTGTGCAATGTAGGTGTTGATATTTAACTAAGGAATAGATGATCCCTCTTTTCAGTGCAGGGGTTTACTGTTTTCCAAGGAATGGATGATCCCTCTATTCAATGCAGGTGTTTACCTTTACATAGGGAATGGATGATACTTCTGTTCAATGCAGGTGTTTGCTTTACCTAAAGAAGGATGATCCCACTGTTCACCCCAGGTTTCTTCCTTTACTTAAGGAATGGATGATCCCTCTGTTCAATGCTAGTGTTTAGCCTTACCTATGGAATGGATAATCCCTAGGTGCATTGCAGGTGTTTACCTTTACCTAAGGAATGGATGATCCCTGTGTGAATTGTAGGTGTTTACTTTTACCTTAGGAATGGCTGATCCTTCTGTGCACTGCTGGTCTTTACCATTACCTAAGTAATGGATGATCCCTCTGTTCAATGCTGGTGTTTACAGTTACCTAAGCAATATATGATCCCTGTGTGCAATGCAGGTGTTTTCCTTTACCTAAGGAATGAATGATCACTCTGTGCAATGTAGGTGTTTAACTTTCCCTAAGAATTGTGATGATCCCTCTGTGTAATGCAGGTGTTCATCTGTAAGTAAGGAATAGATGATCCATCTGTTCAATGCAAGTGTTTACAGTTACCTAAGGAATGCATGATCCCATTGTGCAATGCAGGTGTTTACCTTTACCTAAGGGATGGATAATCCCTCTGATCAAAGCTGGGTTTACCGTTACAAAATGAATGGATGTTCTCTGTGTGTAAGGTAGTTGTTTACATTTATATAAGGAATAGATGATCCATCTGGGCCAGGCAGGTGTTGACCTTTACCTAAGGAATGGGTGATACCTCTGTGCATTGCATGTGTTTAGTATTACCTATGTAATGGAAGATATCAATGTTCAATGCTGGTTTTTACCTTTACCTAAGGAATGGATGATCCTTCTGTGCAATGCAGGTGTTGACGTTTACATAAGGAATGGCTGATCCCTGTGTGCAATGCAGGTGTTTACCAGTACCTAAGGAGTGGATCATACCTCTGTGCAATGCAGGTGTTTCGCTTTACCTAAGTAAGAGATGGTCCCTCTGTGCAATGCAAGTGTTGATCTTTACCTAAGGAATAGATGATGCCTCTGTTCAATGCAGGTGTTTAACGTTATCTCAGGAATGGATGATCCGTCTGTTCAATGCAGGTGTTTACAGTTACCTAAGGAATGGATGATCCCTCTGTTCAATGCAGGTGCTTCCCATTATCTAAGAAATGGATGATCCCTCTGTGCAATGCATGTGTTGACATTTACCTATGGAATGGATGATCCCTTTTCAATGCAGGTTTTTACCTTTACCTAAGGAATGGGATGATTCCTCTCCTTATTGTAGGTGTTTACTATTAACAAAGGAATGGAAGATGGCTATGTCCAATGCTGATGTTTACCTTTACCTAAGGAATTGATGATCCCTCTGTTCAATGCAGGTGTTTACAGTTACCTAAGGAATGGGTGATCCCTCTGTTCAACCCAGGTGTTTACCATTACAAAAGGAATGGATATTCTCTGTGTAAGTTAGGTGTTTACATTTACATAAGGAATGGATGATTCCTCTGGGCCAGGCAGGTGTTGACCTTTACCTAATTAGTGGATGATCCCTCTGTACATTGGAGGTGTTTAGTATTACCTAAGAAATGGAATATATCTATGTTCAATGCTGGTGTTTACCTTTACCTACGGAATGGATGATCCTTCTGTGAAATGCAGGTGTTTACCTTTACATAAGGAATGGCTGATCCCTGTGTGCAATGCAGGTGTTTACCAGTACCTAAGGAAAGCATCATACCTCTGTGCAATACAGGTGTTTCCCTTAACCTAAGTAATAGATGATCCCTCTGTGAAATGCAGGTGTTGAACTTTACCTAAGGAATAGATGATGCCTCTGTTCAATGCAGGTGTTTAACCTTATCTTAGGAATGGATGACCCCTCTGTTCAATGCAGGTGTTTACAGTTACCTATGGAATGGATGATCCCTCTGTGCAATGCAGGTGTTGACATTTACCTATGGAATATGTGATCCCTCTGTTCAATGAAGGTGTTTACCTTTACCTAAGTATTGGATGATCCCTCTGTTCAATGCAGGTGTTTACCTTTACCTAAGGAATGGGATGATCCCTCTGTTTATTGTAGGTGTTTACTATTACCAAAGTAATGGAAGATGCCTATGTTCAATGCTGGTGTTTACCTTTACCTAAGGAATGGATGATCCCTATGCTCAATGCAGGTGTTTACAGTTACCCAAAGAATGGATGATCCCTCTGTGCAATCCAGGTTTGTATATTTACCCAAAGAATGGATGATCCCTCTGTTCAATGCACGTGTTTACAGTAATCTAAGGAATGGATCACCCCTCTGTTCAATGCAGGCATTTACCATTACCTAAGGAATGGATGATCCCTATGTTCAATGCAGGTGTTTACAGTTACCCAAAGAATGGATGATCCCTCTGTGCAATCCAGGTTTGTATATTTACCCAAAGAATGGATGATCCCTCTGTTCAATGCACGTGTTTACAGTAATCTAAGGAATGGATCACCCCTCTGTTCAATGCAGGCATTTACCATTACCTAAGGAATGGATGATCCCTCTGTGCAATGAAGGTGTTGATCATTACCTAAGGAATAGATGAGCCCTCTGTTAAATGCAGGTGTTTACCATTAACTAAGGAGATTATAATCCCTCTGTTCAATGCAGGTATTTACCTTTACCTAAGGAAGGGATGATGCCTCTGTGCATTGCATGTGTATACTCTTACCTAAGGAATGGAAGATCCCTCTATTAAATGCAGGGGTTTATCTTGACTTAAGGAATGGATAGTCCTTATATTCAATGAGGGTGTTTACCCTTTTCAAGTAAGGGATGTTCCCTGTGTGCAATGCAGGTGTTTACCTTTACATAAGGAATGGATGTTCCCTCTGAGCAATTCAGGTGTTGACCTTTATCTTAGGAATGGATGATCCCTCTGTGCATTGCAGGTGTTTACTATTACCTCAGGAATATAAGATGCCTATGTTCAATGCAGGTGTTTACATTTACCTAATGAAAGGATGATTCCTCTGTGCAAAGGAGGTGTTTATCATTCACTAATGAATGGACGATCCCTCTGTGCAATGCAGGTGTTGTCCTTTACATAAGGAATGGATGATAATTCTGTGCAATGCAGGTGTTGATCTTTACCTAAGGAATGGATGATCCCTCTGTGCAATGCAGGTTTTGATCTTTACCTAAAGAATTGATGATCCCTCTGTTCAATGCAGGTGTTTACCATTACCTAAGGAATGGATGATCCCTCTGTTCAATTCAGGTGTTTACCATTATGTAAGGAATGGATGATCTCTGTGTTCGATGGAGGTATTTACAGTTACCTAAGGAATGGATTATCCTTCTGTGCAAACAGGTGTTTACCTTTACTTACAGAATGGATGAACCCTCTGTGCAATGCAGGTGTTCACCTCTTACCTATAGAATGGATGATCCTTCGGTGCAAGGCAGGGGTTTTACTTTACTGCCCCGACCAGCGGGAGTTCAACAAGGGCCCGAGGGGAGATTAACCTGGATGAGAGAGACAAACAGACACAAAGAAGGAGACTAAGCCTAATACCTGGTCAAAGTCTCAAATTTTTATTTTTCACAGAGGTTTATATAGGGGAGGCAGGAGGAAGGTAAACTAGAAACTGACCCAGGGTCACAAGACTTTCTGATTGATAAGGTTTGATCATGGGACTCTTAATCCCAGGGGTCACTGACCCAGGATTACAAGATGCTCTGATTGATAAGGTTAGATCATGGGACTCTTAATCCCAGGGGTCATGGGAAGGTCTGTTGTTACATTCCGATAGGCAGATAAAGTAATCGCCTGCAGCCAGGGCTTGTAGCTGGGGCAACTCTGATCCAATAGGTAGATAAAGTGATCGCCTGCAGCCAGGGCTTGTAGCTGGGGCAATTCTGATCCTAAGGCCTTTTGAGTCCATAAGATGGCTTCTCATACAAGATGGCTGTTATGCTGCTCATGGTCTCCGACATCTCCTCCCTTCTTTTATACAAACAGGAGGGGGAGGCCTGCTATCCAGCAGTGGGCTTTAACCAACTGGGGGAGTAGTGACCTGACTCCTCCCGTGGGTCATGTTTATCACCCACAGATTTGGCCCTCAGTACCTTTTGTGGAGGGGAGGCATTATGTATGGTACCAACCTCCATGCAAGTCAGGTTTGACTCTCAGGGAATTCAGAAGCGGTCAAAGGGACCTTCCCTTGCGGTTTTTCCACACCCACGTTGGTACCCATCCCCTAGGGGTGCATAGGTCTGAATGCTTATGCGGTTCCTGGAGGCTTGAGTATTGAACCTTGGCCAACATGCCTAGAATGATTATAAAAAGTAAACAAATTTACAGGGCTTATAGAGGCTATAGGGTTTACAGAAACTATATGTTTTACAGTCATTGTTAGGGAGGGTCTCAGCCGGAGGCAGGTCCTCAGTCGCGATTCCTCGGCTTGTCAGCTCCAGTCTGTGATCAGCAATCTGTTGAGCTGCTGGAACACTTGAGCTCTGGAAGCCGCTACATTTAGCCTCTGTAACATTGTTTGCTCTGCCTGACTCAGGCACAGCCATTCCTGCATGTTGAAACTGTTGTAAACCAAGTTAAAGTTTTTTCTTTTTACTTAGAAGACATCATTTAATAACCAGACGACAGTACTGTCATTATAGAACAGATAGTCATTAAGCCCAGGCCTGATTCAGATAAGGAACTAGCTGACAAACGTGTTGATCTCCAACTCTGTAATCTATGTTTGTTTGTTTGGCAGTAAATTCCCTGCTTAAGCCAAATGAGAATCTGAGAAGGAAACTGCTTGGGATACTTACTTAATCATCAAAAATCCTTTTGCAGCCTTATCAGGATCACCAAAAGACAAATGACTATATGAAATAACAGATATTTTCTTTTGTAAACCTTGTAAATCTATGTTAAGATTATTATGATTTTAAATAGCCCAAATATGATTTTTAACCTTTTACCATACAGTAGCAGTCCCATTGTAGGATAAAGGAGTAATACTTATGAATTGATAATTTACATGACAGAACAATTGCTTTTGAACCACAAGATTAACAATCTGCCTTTTTAAATACATAACAGCATTTTCTAGAGCATCTAACCTGACTGACAGCTTTTTATCAATATCTATCTGTGATGAAAAGTTTGAGAAAATTTTTAATCAGTCCAATAACATAGCTTTTGGGGAGTTTTCACACTTGTAGGACCTTCTAGAGATACTCAGCCATGGGAGCCTCTGGTCCTTGTAACAGACAAATTTTGTAAACCATTTATTGACCTGAGATGTAACTCCCAGTCCCCACTCCCTCCCCCACACAAGAATCGGGACCGAAGCTTCAGCGGTGGGCTTGATGTCTCTTTTGGCTGTGGCCGCCAGCACCTGTGAAAAAGGGAGTGAAAGAGGGGGAGGGGAACTGTCCCATGTTATTAAGTCAAGGGAGAAGCGTCCGTCCATAGGGAAACAATTATCATATAGACACACGAATATGACAGAAACACATAGGGCCCAATAACACAGACACATTAATATGACAGAAACAGAGGGCCCAAGAAAAGCTATGCGCGCTTCAGAACCAAATTTAAAAAGGAGAAAGAGAGAAAGAGAGCGCTCAGATACTCAGACCGGCCTGAGTGCTGGGGATCCCAGGGTTGGATGTTTTGAAAACACAGTCGGATAGGAAACAATTATCACAGGCAATGGAGGGAGATGTTAGGAATTTTTTGTATATTAGTTATATCAACCATGTGAGAGAATTAAATATTAATGAGTCAATTTTAACCTTAACATATAGTTAAAATGTTGACAAATAGGAACTTAATTAACTTTATTGGGTACTCTAAATTTAGTCTTTTTTAACCATCATCATGACCAGATTAATATCAACAAGTTAAAGTTGTAAATTTACGAACTGAATAGCATAGTAACCTTCTATCAGCTAGAGCCATGCTTTTATTAGTTTGATGTAAGCCCTAGGTTAATAATCATTTTATTGTATCTCAAAAGATCTGTAATTTGGTTAAGTGTTTTGTCTTTAACCTTCTGTTTAAGTTTGCTTAATATCTACATTTACATATTTTTATCTTACAAGCTATGTAACCATTTTGTAACAATCTTTTTTTTATCAAATAGTTACCAACATTTAAAGTTTTTTCTCCAGTTTAACTAAACTTTTATTGTTTTTACCATGAGGCTTTTAATAAAAGGTCTTATGAAATATCTTTAAAGAGTAGATCAGACTTGACTTTTGAAACACATTATGAAAGTAGATTTGAGCATTATTAGAAATTTTCTAACAAATTTAGTATTGAGTACATATTTAAGTTTAAATACAATTCTTGAGACTGTTTTTTTTGTTAGTAGTCCCAGAAAAGCATAAAGAGGCAAAAGTGAGCTTAAAACAGTTGTAAATACTTATAAGAAATCCACATCTATTTATAGTAATTTGGCATTTACCCATATTTCGAGATTTTTTGTGTTTGTAGTCCCCAGGTTCTGCAAGCCAGGGAAGCTAAGAATCTTGCCATTTTCAGTTTTTTTAAAATAAATCTATTATCTCCTTGTTTACCCTGTTGGGCGGGTGTGGCTGGAGGGTATCAGGCCACCTGAGCCCACGTGGCATCAGCCAGGCCCCTGGAGCCTGAACCCAGCTGTGAGCAGGGAGAGAAGCAGGGGGGTGTCTTTTCCCCTCAGGTGTAGCTATTGTCTCCTGCTGCCTGTGGCGTTTTTTTGCAGCCCTGGCTCCAGAGTGGAGCGCAGTCCAGCAGCCTTTGCCTCTTGTCAGCCTGCCGCGGCTTTGGAGCATGGGCCAGCGGCCACAGCGACTGAGATCTGGAGGACTTTTTCCCAGAATAAGTTGGCCTCTTTTTGAGAGAGTTTTATGCCCCTAACTTTAAGAAATGTCCTTAATCCACTGATTTGGGATTCCTTTTGATGGGTACACCTCACCTAATTCCTCACTGGGGAGGCGGCCACTGGGCCTATAGTTTTGCCTTTCTCTGATGGAGAACGGGAAAGTTTGTTTTTTCTTTACATTATATCTCGCCTAGTCCGTCAGTGGGGAGACTAGTTCCTCACTGGGGAGGCGGCCACTGGGGGCCTGTTAGTCCCAGGGGGAGGATGTCCCCAAGGGATCACTCACCTATTAACCACGCATCTTAACCCAATTTTCCTCGTGTCTTGAGAGACTCCAAGTCCCTGAATGAATAACTCATGTTTACTCAATGTTTGTCCCATAATTTCGTCCGCTTCTTCTTACCTTATCCGGGTCTGTGTCACAGGCGGGCTTTCCTCCTGGTGACCTCTGTGCGGATCTTCACTCACCAACGAGGTGGCGATCCAATGAAAGAATGACGGGCCGTTCACCCGAGCAACGCCCAAGTCAGTCCTCGTACTCGAGCCCCACGTTTGGGCGCCACTTGCCCCGACCAGCGGGAGTTCAACAAGGGCCCGAGGGGAGATTAACCTGGATGAGAGAGACAAACAGACACAAAGAAGGAGACTAAGCCTAATACCTGGTCAAAGTCTCAAATTTTTATTTTTCACAGAGGTTTATATAGGGAGGCAGGAGGAAGGTAAACTAGAAACTGACCCAGGGTCACAAGACTTTCTGATTGATAAGGTTTGATCATGGGACTCTTAATCCCAGGGGTCACTGACCCAGGATTACAAGATGCTCTGATTGATAAGGTTAGATCATGGGACTCTTAATCCCAGGGGTCATGGGAAGGTCTGTTGTTACATTCCGATAGGCAGATAAAATAATCGCCTGCAGCCAGGGCTTGTAGCTGGGGCAACTCTGATCCAATAGGTAGATAAAGTGATCGCCTGCAGCCAGGGCTTGTAGCTGGGGCAATTCTGATCCTAAGGCCTTTGAGTCCATAAGATGGCTTCTCTATAATTTAATAATTTACATGACAAAACAATTGCTTTTGAACCATCATTATTAACAATATGAATGAAAATCCAGCATTTTCAATGGTCTAAGCTGTTTTTTAACATATCTAAGAAAAGTTTGACCAGCTGTGAATAACATCCTTCAACACCAGATTTTCTCTGATGATCCTCTGTTCAATGCAGGTGTCATTTTTCAATCTCATAATTGTGATTTATCTAAAGAAAGGAAGATCCCACTGTGTTCAATTCCTTACCCAAGGAATTGATATTTTCATTTATTTGAGGAACTTACTGAAAGGTGAACATCCCTCTGTGTGGATGAAGATCCCTCATGTGTTTACCTACCTAACTGGAATGGGGTTTTGTAAGCAAGCACCTATGATGCAATGCAGTCCCTCTTCTCATTTGAATGGATGATCCCACTGTAGCCCCTGTGTTTAGCTTTACCTAAGGAATGGCATCAAAGTGATGCCTTTTGGATCCCTCCTGAATGCTGAATTGAATGTGCAATGCAAATGGATGATCCTCTGTTCAATGCAGGTTTTTACCCTTATCCTTACTAGATGGAGGAATATATGATCCTGTAAGTAAAAGAAAGGTGTTGGTTTTAATGCAAAAAAATCTAAACAAATTTAAAATTTATTATTATGAATATATAATAATCCTTAATTTCCCTTACCCTTGCATAGAACATCAATGCAAATAATTTGAATTTCTGTGAAGACCACCAAACAATACAGATAAGAGAGAACTTTGCACCAAATAAAATACCAGAGGGGACTTCTGGGTAAGATAAACCTGATAGATACACACTGTGTTCAACTGCAGGTGTTTTTTCTTAGACACAATTCACCAAGATGAAGAAGGGTTGATCCCTCTGTTCAAGGACAGATTTCCTACTTTAAGGAATGGATTCACTGGTGATGAGCTTCATGTGGCTAGACAGAAATAAAGCTCCTCTGTTCATCAATTCAATAATAAAAATAACAAGGTGTTTTTAAAAAATAAAAATACCTAAAATAAATGGAGCTACAAAGGCCTGCCCCTAATTAATGGATTCTATCCTGCAATGCAGGTTCCCTTTTTCCATTTCAAATAAGCTGTGCTTGGGGTTGAATATACTATTATCACCTTTAATTTGCTTTCAGAAAGGAAGATCCCACTGGTCTGCAATGCAGGTGTTGTTCAGATAAAAATACTCTAATGCAATTTAAGGAAAGCTGACAGTATTAAGGTTGTGGGAGCAACTGAATGGATTCCCCTTGGTGATTTATAAGGAATAAAAGACTGTTTGTTTCAGTTATGTTGTTACTCTTTATGGCTGATTGCTCAGTTGAAGTTTAGAACCGTCCCTGATCCTCTGTCCAATCAGCACCTAGGATTAATTCTGAAGGTCGGATTGATCACTGTAAACTCATATCTCTAAGGAATGCATATGAAGATCCCTGCACATAGTAGGAAATCCCTCATCAACGCCTGCTATTTTCAATGTTTACCTACCAAAGGAACTAAGCCTAATACCTGCAGGTGTTTAAATTTTATTTTTTTCAAAGATGATTTATCTGTTCAATGCAGGTTTTAGGTTTGCTAGAAAGGATGACCCAGGGTCAAACAAGGTGTTTCCTGATTGGAGGGTACTGACCCAGGATTACAAGATCGCTGATTGATAAGGTTAGATCATTTATCTTAATCCCATGATCCTCTGTGTTTACATTCCATTAGGCAATAATGATCCCTCGCCTGCATGGGTGTTTGATCAACTGATCCGATAGGCAATGCAGGTCGAATGCAGCCAGGAGGCTGTTTAGGCAATGTCTTTACCTAAGTCCAATGGGCTTCTCATACCTAAGATCCTGATCCCTGTTCAATGCACCTTAAAGTGTTTGATCCCTCTGTTCAATGAATATGTTCAATTTACTTAAGGAATGTAATGATCCTCTGTGCAATGCAGGTGTTTGGATCACATAAGGTGTTTACAGTTACCTATGGAATAGATGATCCTCTGTACAAATGCAATGACATCTCACCATTATCTAAGGAATGGAACCCTCTGTTCAATGAAGGTGTTTAATAAATGGATGATCCCTCTGTGCACATTGGAAGGATCCTCTGTTCAGTGCAGTGCTTACCATTACATAAGGAATGGATGATCACTTTGTTCAATGTGAAAGGAATGAAGATCCCTCTGCAGGTGTTTTTTACCAATAGAGGATGTCACTGTTCAATCCAGGTGCTTTCCTTATCAAGGAATGGATGTTCCCTCTGAGCAAATTAGTGATGATCCTGTGTGTCCTAAGGAATGGATGATCCAGTGTTTGCAGGTGTTTATATTACCCAATGGATGATTCTGCAATGCATGTTTACCTTTACCTAAGAATGGATGATCCCTTGTGTGAAATGCAGGTGTTTAATTGACCTAAGGAATGGATGATTCCTTTGTGCAATTGATTACCTTTGGGCCAGGAAGGATGGATCTGTTGAAGGTGTTGATACCTAAAGAATGGATGATCCCTCTGTTCAATGCTAGGGTGTTCTGGATAAAAAAAGAATGGATGATCACTTCTAGCCCCAAGGAATGGCTGATCCCTCTGAAAGGTGTTGATCTTTACCCAAAGGATGATCCTTTCAGGTGTTGTACTAATATCAGGAATGGAGGTCACTGTTCAATGGGGTTTACCATTAACAAAGTAATGGTTGATCCCTTTTTGCAATGAAGGTGTTTAATTTTACCTAAGGAAATAGATGATCCCTCTGGGCCTTTAGGATGATCAAAGCAGGTGTTTATTTTTACCTAAGGGAATGGATGATCCCCTGAAATATAGGTGTAAGGGAATGGATGATCCCTCTGTGCATCGGCGGTTTTTATTTTTACGAATTGATGATCCTCTGTGTTTGCAGGTGTTTAGGATTTGTAGAATGGATAACCCCCCCAGGTGTTTGAATGATCCTCTAAAGTCAGGTGTTGACGGGAATGGATCAAAATGCAGGTTTGATCTTTACCTATGGAATGGATGATCAATGTGCAATGCAGTCACCTTTACTTAAGGAATGGATGATCCCTCTGTGGATGCGTTTACCATTACTTAAGGAATGAATGATCCCTCTGTTCAATGCCCGTGTTTTCCTTACCTAAGGAATGGATGATCACTCTTTTCAATGCCCAAATTCATCTTTAATTAAGGGACAGATGATCCTCTTTTCAACGAAGATGTTGTGTTATCTAAAGTTTTGACCCTCTGTTCCAATACAGGTGTTTAACCTAAGGAATGGATGATCCTCTGTGCAATGTGTTTACCTTTACTTAATGAATGGATGATCCCTTTTCAATGCAGGTAACTTAACAAGGAATGGATGATCCTCTGTGATAACCTAAGAAACAAGATGACTTCTTTTCAATGAGGGTTTAATACCAGCAATGGATGTTCCCTCTCTTCAATTGTTTACAGTTACCTAAGGAATGGATGATCCCTCCTGATCCTGTTTATTTTTACCTAAGGGGATGTTCCTCTGAACAGGCAGGTGTTTATTATCTAAAAAATGAATCCCATCTGTTCAATGCAGGTGTTTAAGGGATGGATTATCCCCTGTGCAATGCATTTGAAACTCACTTGTGGAATTGAGGCTCTGAACAAGGGGTGTTTACCATTTCCTAAGGAATGGATGATCCTCTGGAATGCAGGTGTTTACTTTACCTAAGGAATGGTGTCTTTCAAGGGTTTTACCACCCTAATGCAGTTGTTTATCTTTACCAATGGATGATCCCTCTGTTCAATGCAGGTGTTTACGTGGATATCTGCAGGTGTTGATATTTAACTAGGAATGGATGATCCCTCTGTTCAGTGCAGGGTTTTCTGGGAATGGATAATCAAATCCAGGTGTTTACCTTTACCTAAGGAATGGATAATCCCTCTGTTCAATGCAGGTTTTGCTTTATGGAATGGATGATCCCACTGCAATGCAGTGTTTCTTCAAGGAATGGATGATTCCTCTGTTCAATGCATGTCTTTAACCTATCTACAAATGGATAATGCTAGGCATTGCAGGTGTTTACCTTTACCTAAGGAATGGATAATCCCTGTGTAATGCAGGTGTTGACTTTTACCTTGAAATGATGATCCTTCTGGCTGCTGGTCTTTAACCCTCTGTTCAAATGCAGGCAGTTATTACAAGGAATGGATTATCCCTCTGACAATGCAGGTGCTTCCCGTTATCTAAGGAATGGATGATCCCTCTGTAATGGGAGGTGTTTATATTTACTAATGAATGGATGATCCTCTTCTCATTGTGTTTACAAAGGAATAGCAATGCAGTGTTTACTTGAATGGAAGATGGCTATGTGCAAGCGCAGGTTGATGATTACCTAAGGAATAGATCCTCCTCTGTTCAATGCAGGTGTTTACAGTTTACCTAAGGAATGGAAGATCCCTTTGTTCAATGCAGGTGTTTAACATTACAAAGGAATGGATGATTCGAATGTGCAAGTTAGATGTTTACATTTACCTAATCAATGGATAATCAGGGTGTTTACCTTTACCTTGATCCTCTGTATTGAGGTGTTTGACTATTACCTAATGGATGATCCTCTGTTCAATGCTGGTTTTTGCAAGGGTATGCAGGTGTTGACATTTAAGGAATGGATATCCTTCAACCTAAGGAATGCATTGCCTCTGTGCAATAAGTGTTTCCACTTTATCTATTGATCCCTGAAATGCAGGTGTTGATGTTTTGCTAAGGAATGAAAGATCCTCTGTTCAATGAGTGTTTAACATTATCAAAAGTAATGACCCCTCTGTTCAATGCAGCATTGAATGGATGATGGCTCTGTGTGTTTTATTTATCTAAGAAATGGATGATCCTCTGTGCAATGGGTGTTTAATTAAAATGGATGATCCCTGTTCAATGTTCAATGCTGGTGTTTACCTTTACCTAAGGAATTACCCTCTGTTTACAAAAATGGATGATGCCTCTGTTCAATGCTTGTGCTTACCTACCTAAGAAATGGATGTCCTCTGTGTGTTTACAATGCTGGATGATCCCCCTTACAATGCAGGTTTGATCTTTACTTTGCTGAATGGATGATCCTCTAATGGAGGTGTTGATTCTAACCTGATGAATGGATGGTGTTGACCATTACCTAAGGAATGATGATCCTCTGTGTGAAAATAGTTCACTTTTACCTTTGGAATATATGATGATCCTCTGTTCAATGCAAAGGTATTTATCATTTACCTAAGGAATGTATGATCCTCTGTTAAATGCAGGTGTTTACCATTAACTAAGGAAATGTGTCCTGTTCAATGCAGGTTTACCTTTACTAAGGAATGGATGATCCTCTGTGCAATGCATGTGTTGACCACTACCTAAGGAATGCCGTTCTCTGTTCATTGCCTTTATCTAAGGGTGTTTTTAATCCAGGCATTTACTATTATCAAGGAATGGATGATCCTTCTGTTCAATGAAGGTGTTTATCTTTACATGGAATGGTGTTCCCTACAATTTGTTGACAAAAATGGATGATCCCTCTGTTCATTGCAGCTGTTTACTATTACCTCAAGGAATATAAAGATCCCTTGCAATCCAGGTGTTTATGAATGGATGATCCTTACCAATGCAGGTGTTTATCATTCACTAATGAATGGAATCCTCTGTGCAATGAGGTGTTGTCTTTATTAAGGAATGGATGATAATCTGTGCAATGCAGCCAGGAATGGATGATCCTCTGTGCAATGCAGGTTTTTAGACCTAAGTAATGATGATCCTCTGTTCAAAGGTGTTTAAATGGATGATCCTCTGTGCAGGTGCAGGTGGATGATCCTGTTACCTAAGGTGTTTACCTTACCTAAAATGGATGATCCTCTCTGTAAATGATCACCTAAAGAATGTTCAATGGATGATCCCTCTGTGTTTTTACCTTTAAATTATGATCCCTCTGTTCAATGGCAGGTGTGTTACCATTATCTAAGGAATGGGATGATCCTCTGTGTAATGCAGGTGTTTACTTTTAAATAAGGAAGGAACATCCTCTGTGCAATGTGTTGACCTTACTAAGGAATGGATGATGACACCTCTGTTCAATGCAGGTGTTGATGAAGAATATATGAAGCCTCTTTTGATTGCAGGTGTTTTATATCTAAGGAATGGATGATCCCTCTTTTCTTGGGTGGTGTTTACCTTTGCCTACTCAATGGATGATACATGAATGTTTACTTTGCATGAATGAATGTGCCTTTGTTCAATGCATTTTACCTTACTTAAGGGAATGGATGATCCCCTTTTCAATTGCAGGTGTTTACCTTTGCCTAAGGATGGATTGGAAGATCCCTTAATGCAATGCACGTGTTTACAGGGATGTTTTGCAGGTTTTATATTACAAGCCCATGGATGATCCCTGTAGAAATGCAGGTGTTTCAGCTTTTATAAGAATGGATGATCACTGTTCAATGCAGGTGTTGAGCTTTACCTAAGAAATGGATGATCCTTCTGTGCATTGCAGTAGTTGACCTTTACCTAAGAATGGATGATCCTCTGTTCAACACTTTACCTAAGGATTCCTCTGAATTAATACAGGTTTTACCGTTATGTGGTACAATGGATGGTCCAAACTCTGTTGCAGGAAGGTGTTTAATCCCTCTGTGCAATGCAGTGTTTACCTTTACCTAAGTGGATGATCCTCTGTGCAATGCAGGTGTTTTTATTACCTAAGGAATGGCATGATCCTCTGTTCAGTGGTTGTGTTTATCTTTATCTAAGAAAATGGATGATGGAGGGTTTGACATTACCCCTCTGTTCAATGCATATTTACCCATGGATGATCCCTCTGTTCCAATCCAGGTGTTTTACCATTTTGCCTAAGGAATGGATGATCCCTCTGTTCAATGCAGGTGTTTACCTTTACTTAAGTAAAATATTATCTCTCTGTTCAATGCAGGTGTTTACCTTTACAAAGTAATGGATGTTCTCCTTGTTCAATGCAGTTTTTACCTGTTACTTAGGGAATAGATCCCCCTGTGCATTGCAGGTGTTTTATATTTTACTAAAGCAATGGATGATCACCTGTGCAATGGAGGTGTTTACAATTACCTAGGAATGGATGATCCCTTTGCTGGGTTTATCTTTCCTTTAATGGTGTTTCTTGTGTGCAGCAGGGAGAGATCTTTACCTAAGAAATGAAAGATCCTTCTTGCCTGGTTTGAAAGGCGGGTGTTGGAATGGATGATCACCCTCCCCCAAAACACAGGAGTTGAACCACACGTAAGGAATGGATCTGCTTGGCAGGTGTTTAACGTTATTGTAAAAGGATGATCCCTGTTGTGCAGGTGTTTATCCTTACTGATCCCTATGTGGCAGGAACGTTATTAACTGGAATGGATGATCCCTCATGCAATGGCAATTAATGGATGATCCTGTGACCCATGACTGGCTGGGCTAACCAAAATAGAAACCTGGAATGGATGAGTCCTCTGTTTAGGTGTTTACTGACACCTATGGAATGGATGATCCCTCTGTAATGCATGGGAATGGATATACTCTGGATGTGCAATGCTGGTTTTTACCTTTACATAAGGAATGGATGATCCTCTGGGCAAGGCAGGTGTTGACCTTTACCTAAAGAATGGATGATCCCTCTGTGCAGTGCAGGTGTTGACCATTTACCTAAGGAATGGATAATCACTCTGTTCAATGCAGGTTTTTACCATTACCTAGGAATGGCTGATCCCTCTGTGCCATGAAGGTGTTTACCTTTACTAAGGAATGGATGATCCTTCTTTTCAATGAAGGTGTTTCCCATTATCTATGGAATGGATGATCTCTGTGATCAATGTGGTGTTTACCATTACCTAAGTAATGGATGATCCTCTGTGCAATGCAGGTGTTTAATGTTTACCTAAGGAATGGATGATCCTCTGTTCAATGCAGGTTTTACCTTTGCCTAAAGAAGGATGATCCTCTGTTCAAACCAGGTTTTTATATTTACTTAAGGAATCGATAATCCCCGCTGCAATGTAGGTGTATTCCGTTACCTAAGGAATGGACTATCCTCTGTGCATGGTATGTGTTTATATTTACCTTCGGAATTGATGATTCCTCTGTGTATTGCAGGTGTTTTGGATTACCTAAGGAAAGGATGTTCCCTGTGTGCAATGCAGGTGTTTACCTTTACTTAAGGTATGAATGATCCCTCTTTTGCCAGTCAGGTGTTGACCTTTACCTAAAGAATGGATCATCACTCTGTTCAATGCAGGTGTTGATCTTTACTTAAATTAATGGATGATCCTCTGTGCAATGCAGATGTTGTGCTATACCTAAGGAATGGATGATCCCTCTGTTCAATGCAGGTGTTGTCCTTTACCTAAGGAATGGATGATCCCTCTGTTCAATGCAGGTGTTGATCATTACTTAAGGAATGTAAGATCCCTCTGTGCAATGCAGGTGTAGTCCTATACCTAAGGAATCGATGATCACTCTGTACAATGCCCATGTAGACCATTAACTAAGTAATAGATGATCCCTCTGCGCAATGAATATGTTCAACTTTACTTAAGGAATATATGACATCTCTGTTCAATGCAGGTGTTTACCATTATCTAGGGAATGTATGATCCCCCTGTTCAATGAAGGTGTTTACAGTTACCTATGGAATGGATGATCCCTCTGTACAATGCAGATGTTTACCTTTACAAAAGGAATGGATGTTCTCTGTGTGCGATGCAGGTATTTACCTTTACATAAGGAATGGATGAACCCTCTGTGCAATGCAGGCGTTGACCATTACCTAAGGAATGGATGATCCCTCTTTTCAATGCAGGTGTTTACCATTATCTTTGGAATGGATGATCCCTCTGTGCAATCCAGGTGTTTACCATTAGCTAAGGAATGGATGGTCCCTCTGAGCAATACAGGTGTTTACCTTTACCTAAGGAATTATATGATCCCTCTGTGCAATGCAGGTGTTGATCTTTACCTAAGGAATAGAGGATGTCACTGTTCAATGCAGGTGCTCACCCTTATCTAAGGAATGGATAATCCCTCTTTTCAATGCAGCTGTTTACAGTTACCTAAGTAGTGGATGATCCCTCTGTGAAATGCAGGTGTTTAGCTTGACCAAAGGAATGGATGATCCGTATGTGCATTGCCGGTGTTTATATTTGTCTTAGGAATGGATGATCACTCTGGGCATTGCATGTGTTTACTATTATGTAAGGAATTAAAGATCCTTCTGTTCAATGCTGGTGGTTACGTTTACAAAAAGAATGGATATTCTCTGTGTGCAATGCTGGTTTTTACCTTTACATAAGGAATGGATGATCCCTCTGGGCCAGGCAGGTGTTGACCTTTACCTAAAGAATGGATGATCCCTCTGTGCAGTGCAGGTGTTGACCATTACCTAAGGAATGGATAATCACTCTGTTCGATGCGGGTTTTTACCATTACCTCAGGAATGGCTGATACCTCTGTGCCATGAAGGTGTTTACCTTTACTAAGGAATGGATGATCCTTCTGTTCAATGCAGGTGTTTCCCATTATCTATGGAATGGAGGTTCTCTGTGATCAATGCAGGTGTTTACCATTACCTAAGTAATGGTTGATCCCTCTGTGCAATGCAGGTGTTTAATGTTACCTAAGGAATGGATGATCCCTCTGTTCAATGCAGGTTTCTACCTTCGCCTAAAGAAGGATGATCCCTCTGTTCAAACAAGGTTTCTATATTTACTTAAGGAATTGATAATCCCCCCCTGAAATATAGGTGTATTCCGTTACCTAAGGAATAGACTATCCCTCTGTGCATCGCATGTGTTTTTATTTACCTTCGGAATTGATGATCCCTCTGTGTATTGCAGGTGTTTAGGATTACCTAAGGAATGGATGTTCCCTGTGTGCAATGCAGGTGTTTACCTTTACTTAAGGTATGAATGATCCCTCTTTGCCAGTCAGGTGTTGACCTTCACCTAAAGAATGGATCATCACTCTGTTCAATGCAGGTGTTGATCTTTACTTAAGGGACGGATGATCCCTCTGTGCAATGCAGATGTTGTGCTATACTTAAGGAATGGATGATCCCTCTGTTCAATGCAGGTGTTGATCATTACTTAAGGAATGTAAGATCCCTCTGTGCAATGCAGGTGTAGTCCTATACCTAAGGAATGGATGATCCCTCTGTACAATGCCCGTGTTGACCATTAACTAAGGAATGGATGATCCCTCTGCGCAATGAATATGTTCAACTTTACATAAGGAATATATGACACCTGTGTTGAATGCAGGTGTTTACCATTATCTAGGGAATGTATGATCCCCCTATTCAATGAAGGTGTTTACAGTTACCTATGGAATGGATGATCCCGTTGTACATTGCAGGTGTTTACCCTTACCTAAGGAGTAGATGATCCCTCTGTGCATTGCACGTGTTTACTGTTACCTATGGAATGGAAGATCCTTCTGTTCAATGCAGGTGTTTACCTTTACCAAAGTAATGGATGTTCCCTGTGTTCAATGCAGGAGTTTAAATTCAAATAAGGAATGGATGATCCCTCTGTGCAATGCAGGCGTTGACCATTACCTAAGGAAGGGATGATCCCTCTTGAACAGGCAGGTGTTGACATTTACCTAAGGAATGAATGACACATCTGTTCAGTGCAGGGGTTGAACTTACCTAAGGATTGGATGATCACTCTGTGCAATGCAGGTGTTCACCTTTACCTAAGGAATAGATGATCCCTCTGAACAAGGCAGGTGTTTACATTTTCCTAAGGAATGGATGATCCCTTTGTTCAATGCAGGTTTTTAGCTTTACCTAAGGAATGGGTGATCTCTCTCTTCATTGCAGGCATTTATATTTGTCTTAGAATTGGATAATCTCTCTGCGCATTGCAGGTGTTTACTATTACCTAAGGAATGAAAGATCCCTCTGTTCAATACAGGTGTTTACCGTTATCTATGGAATGGATAATCCCTCTGTGCAATGCAGGTGTTGATCATTCTCTAAGGAATGGATGATCCCTCTGTTCAATGCAGGTGTTTACCGTTATCTAGGGAATGGATACTCCCTCTGTAAAATCCAGGTGTTTACCATTATATAAGGAATGGATAATCCCTCTGTGCAATGCAGGTGTTTACCTTTACCTAAGGAATTATATGATCCCTCTGTGCAATGCAAGTGTTGATCTTTGCCCAAGGAAGAGATGATGACTCTGTTCAAGGCAGGTGCTTACCCTTATCTAAGGAATGGATTATCCCTCTGTTCAGTGCAGCTGTTTACATTTACCTATGGAATGGATGATCCCTCTGTGTAATGCAGGTGTTGATCTTAACCTAATGAATAGATGGGCCCTCTTTTCAATGCAGGTGTTTACAGTTACCTAAGGAATAGATGATCCCTCTGTTCAATGCAGTTGTTTATTATTACCTAAGGAATGGAAGATGCCTATGTTCGATGCTGGTCTTTACATTTATCTAAGGAAAGGATGATTCATCTGTGTAATGGAGGTGTTTATATTTACCCAGTGAATGGAAGATCCCTCTGTGAAATTCAGTTGCTGTCCTTTTCCTAAGGAATAGATGATCTTCTTTGCAAAGCAGATGTTGAACTTTACTTAAGGAATCAATGATCCCTCTTTGCAATGCAGGTGTTGATCTTTACTTAAGGAATAGATGATCCCTCTCTTCAATGCAGGTGTTTACCATTATCTAAGGAATGCATGATAACTTTGTTCAATGCAGTTGACTAACATTACCTAAGTAATGTATGACCGAATGTGCAATGCAGGTGTTTACCTTTACCTAAGGAATGGATAACCTTCTATGCAATACAGGTGTTTACCTTTACCTACGGAATGGCATAAACCCTCCGTGCAATAAAGGTTTTGATCTTTACCTAAGGAATAGATGATCCCTCTGTTCAATGCAAGCGCTGACCCTTATCTAAGGAATGGATGATCACTCTGTTAAATGCAGCTGTTTACAGTTACCTAAGGAATGGATGATCCCTCTGTACAATGCAGGTTTTTAGCTTTCCCTAAGGAATGGATGATGGCTCTGTGCTTTGCAGATGTTGATATTTGTCTTAGGAATGGATGATCTCTCTGTGAAGTGCAGGTGTTTACTATTGCCTCAGGAATGAAAGATCCTCTGTTCAATGATAGTGTTTACCTTTACAAAAGTAATGGGTGTTTTCTATGTGCAATGTAGGTGTTTACATTTACAGAAGGAATGGATGTTCTCTGTGTGCAATGTAGGTGTTTACCTTTACATAAGACATGGATGATCCTTCTGTGCAATGCAGGTGTTTACTATCACCTAAGAAATGGATGTTCCCTGTGTGCAATGCAGTCGTGTACCTTTACATAAGGTATGGATGATCCCTCTCGACCACTCAGGTGTTGATCTTTACCTAAGGAATGGATGATCCCTCTGTGCAATGCAGGTGTTGATCTTTACTTAAGGAATCGATGATCTCTCTGTTCAATGCACATGTTGTCCTATACCTAAGGAATGGATGATCCCTCTGTGCAAACAGGTGTTGACCTTTACCTAAGGAATAGATGATCCCTCTTTTCAATGCAGGTGTTGATTTTTACTTAAGGAATGGATGATCCCTCTATGCAATGGAGGTGTTGTCCTATACCTAAGGAATGGATGATCCCTCTGTACAATGCAGGTATTAACCTTTACCTAAGGAATGGATGATCCCTCTGTGCAATGAATATGTTCACCATTACCTAAGGAATATATGACACCTCTGTTCTATGCAGGTATTTACCTTTACCTAAGGAATGTATGATCCCTCTGTTCAATACAGGTGTTTACTGTTATCTAAGGAATGTATGATCCCTCTGTTCAATGAAGGTGTTTACAGTTACCTAAGGAATGGATGATCCCTCTGTGCAATGCAGGTATTGACCACTACCTAAGGAATGGATGATCTCTGTTCAATGCAGGTGTTTACCTTTATCTACGGTATTGATGATCCCTCTGTGCAATCCAGGTATTTACTATTACCTAAGGAATGGATGATCCTTCTGTGCAATGCATGTGTTGATCTTTACCTAAGGAATAGATGATCCTTCTGTTCAATGCAGGTGTTTGCCCTTATCTAAGGAATGGATGATCCCTCTGTTAAATGCAGCTGTTTACACTTACCTAGGGAATGAATGATCCCTCTGTGCAATGCTGGTTTTTAGGTTGACCTAAGGAATCGATGATCCCTCTGTGCATTGCAGGTGTTTATATTTGTCTTTGGAATGGATGATCACTCTGTGCATTGCAGGTGTTTAATATTACCCTCTGTTCTATGCTGGCGTTTAGCTTTACAAAAGGAATGGATATTCTCTGTTAAAATGCAGGTTTTTAGCTTTACATCAGGAATGGACGATCCATTGGCCAAGCAGGTGTTGACCTTTATCTAATGAATGGATGATCCCTCATTGCAATGGAGGTGTTGATCTTTACCTAAAGAATAGATGATCTCTCTGTTCAATGCAGGTGTTGACCCTTATCTTAGGAATGGGTGATAGCTCTGTTCAGTGCAGGAGATTATAGTTACCTAAGGAATGGATGATCCCTCTGTTCAATGCAGGTGTTTACCTTTATCTAAGGAATGGATGATCCCTCTGTGCATTGCAGGTGTTGATCTTTAAATAAGGATTCGATGATCCCTCTGTGTAATGCAGGTGTTGACCTTTACCTAAGGAATGGATGATCCCTCTGTGCAATGCAGGTGTTGATTTTTACTTAAGGAATGGATTATCCCTCTGTGCAATGAATGTGTTGACCTTTACCTAAGGAACATATGACACCTCTGTTCAATGCAGGTGTTTACCGTTACCTAAGGAATGGATGATCCCTCTGTTCATTGCAGGTCTTTAGCGTTATCTAAGGAATGGATGACCCCTTGATTCATTGCAGGTGTTTCCCATTATCTAAGGAATGTGTGATCCCTCTGTTCAATGAAGGTGTTAACATTTGCCTAATGAATGTATGATCCCTCTGTGCAATGCCGGTGTTTACCTTACCTAAGGAATGGATGATCCCTCAGTGAATTGCAGGTGTTTACTATTAACTATGGAATGGAAGATCCCTTTGTGCAATGTTATGTGTTTACTTTTACCAAAGTAATGGATGTTCCCTGTGTTCAATGCAGGTGTTTTACTTCACATAAGGTTTGGATGACCCCTCTGTGAAATGCAGGTGTTTACCCTTACATAAGGAATGGATGATCACTCTGTTCAATGCAGGTTTTCAGCTTTACCTAAGAAATGGATGATCCCTCTGTGAATTGCAGGCATATACACTTGTCTTAGGAATGGATAATCCCTCTGCGCATTGCAGGTGTTAACTATTACCTAAGGGATGAAAGATCCCTCTGTTCAATACAGGTGTTTACCTTTACAAAAGGAATGGATGGTCTCTGTGTGCAATGCAGGTGTTTACCTTTACATAAGGAATGGATGAGCCCTCACTGCCAGGCAGTGTTTACCTTTACCTAAGAAATGGATGATCCCTCTGTGCAATTCAGGTGGTGACCATTAACTAAGGAATGGATGATCCCTCTGTTCAGTGGTTGTGTTTACTGTTATCTACGGAATGGATGTTACCTCTGTGCAATCCAGGTGTTTACCATTACCTAAGGAATGGATGATCCCTCTGTGCAATGCAACTGTTTACCTTTACCTAAGGAATTATATTATCCCTCTGTGCAATGCAGGTGTTGAACTTTGCCTAAGGAATAGATGATCCGTCTGTTCAATGCAGGTGCTTACCCTTATA
The DNA here is from genome assembly GCA_036365145.1 of Orientallactaga sibirica. Taxonomy (NCBI): domain Eukaryota; kingdom Metazoa; phylum Chordata; class Mammalia; order Rodentia; family Dipodidae; genus Orientallactaga; species Orientallactaga sibirica. Next base: position 60,105 of record JAEOAD010002525.1, on the reverse strand, counting down.
TAAGGATTGGACATTCCTTCTGTTCAATGCAGCTGTTTACAGTTACCTAAGTAATGGATGGTCCCTCTGTGCAATGCAGGTTTTTAACTTGACCTAAGGAATGGATGATCCGTCTGTGCATTGCAGGCCTTTATATTTGTCTTAGGAATGGATGATCACTCTGGGCATTGCAGGTGTTTACTATTACCTAAGGAATGAAAGATCCCACTGTTCAATGCTGGTGTTTATCTTTACAAAAGGAATGTATGTTCTTTGTGTGCACTGCAGGTTTTTATCTTTACGTAAGAAATGGATGACCCCTCTGTGCCTGGCAGGTGTTGACCTTTACCTAAGGAATGGATGATCACTCTGTGCAGTGCAGGTGTTGACCATTACGTAAGGAATGGATTATCCAACTGTTCAATGCAGCTGTTTAACGTTATCTATGGAATGGATGATCCCTCTGTACAATCCAGATGTTTGCCATTACCGGAGGAATCGATGATCCCTATGTGCCATGCTGGTGTTCACCTCGTACCTAAGGAATGGATAGTCCCTCTGTGCAATGCAGGTGTTGACCTTTACCTAATTAATGGATGATCCCTCTGTGCAAGACAGGTGTTGATCATTACGTAAGACATGTAAGATCCCTCTGTGCAATGCAGGTGTTGTCCTATACCTAAGGAATGGATGATCCCTCTGTACAATGCAGGTGTTGACCTTTACCTAAGGAATGGATGATCACGCTGTGCAAAGAATATGTTCACCTTTACCTATTTAATATATTATACCTCTGTTCAATGCAGGTGTTTACCATTATCTAAGGAATGTATGATCCCTCTGTTCAATGAAGGTGTTTACAGTTACCTAAGGAATGGATGATCCTTCTGTGCAATGCAGGTGTTTACAATTACCTAAGGAATGGATGATCCCTCTGTGCATTGCAGGTGTTTACTATTACCTATGGAATGGAAGATCCCTCTGTTCAATGCAGTTATTTACCTTTACCTAAGGAATGGATGATCAGTCTGTTCAATGCAGGTGTTTACCTTTATCAAAGTAATGGATGTTCCCTGTGTTCAATGCAGGTGTTAAACTTCACATAAGGAATGGATGATCCCTCGGGCCATGCAGGTGTTGACCTTTACCTAAGGAATGGATGATCCCTCTATGTATTGCAGGTGTTTACATTTACTTTAGGCATGGATGATCCCTCTGTGAGTTGCAGGTGTTTACTATTACCTAAGGAATGGAAGGTCCCTTTGTTCAATGCAGGTGTTTACCTTTACAAAAGGAATAGTTGTTTACTGTGTGCAATGCAGTTGTTTACATTTACATAAGGAAGGGATGATCCCTATTGTACAGGCACATGTTTACTTTTACCTAAGGAATGAATGACACATCTGTTCAATGCAGGTGTTGAAATTACCTAAAGATTGAATGATCACTTTGTGCAATGCAGGTGTTCACCTTTACCTTAGGAATAGATGATCCCTCTGTGCAAGGCAGGTGTTTACATTTACCTAAGGAATGGATGATCCCTCTGTTTAATGCAGGTGCTTACCCTTATCTAAGGAATGGATGATCCCTCTGTTCAATGCAGGTTTTTAGCTTTACCTAAGGAATTGATGATCCCTCTGTGCATTGCAGGCGTTTATATTTGTCTTAGGAATGGATAATCTCTCTGCTCTTGCAGGTGTTTACTATTACCTAAGGAATGAAAGATCCCTCTGTTCAATGCAGGTGTTGATCATTACAAAAGGAATGGATGTTCTCTGTGTGCAATGAAGGTGTGTACCTTTACATAAGGAATGGATGATCCCTCTGGGCCAGGCAGGTGTTGACCTTTACCTAAGGAAATGATGATCCCTCTGTGCAATGCAGGTGTTTACTGTTATCTACAGAATGGATAATCCCTCTGTGCAAGCCAGGTGTTTACCATTACCTAAGGAATGGATGATCCCTCTGTGCAATGCAGGTGTTTATCTTCACCTAAGGAATTATATGATCCCTCTGTGCAATGCAAGTGTTGATATTTGCCTAAGGAATAGATGATGTCTCTGTTCAATGCATGTGCTTACCCTTATGTTATGAATGGATGATCCTCTGCTCAATGCCGCTGTTTACAGTTACCTAAGGAATGGATGATTCCTCTGTGAAATGCAGGTTTTAGCTTGACCTAAGGAATGGATGAACCGTGTGTGCATTGCAGGTGTTTATATTTGTCTTAGGAATGGATGATCCCTCTGTGCATTGCAGGTGTTTACTATTACGTATGGGATTATAGATCCCTCTGTTCAATGCTGGTGTTTACTTTTACAAAATTAATGGATGTTCTCTGTGTGCAATGCAGTTTATTACCTTTACATAAGAAATGGATGATCCCTCTGGGCCAGGCAGGTGTTGACCTTTATCTAAGGTATGGATGATCCCTCTGTGCAATGAAGGTGTTGATCTTTACCTATGGAATAGATGGTCCCTCTGTTCCATAAAGTTGTTGACCGTTACCTTAGGAATGGATGATCCCTCTGTTCAATGCAGGTGTTTACAGTTACCTAAGGAATGGATGATCCCTCTCTTCAAAGCAGGTGTTTCCCATTATCTAAGGAATGGATGATCTCTGTGATCACTCCAGGTGTTTACCATTACCTAAGGAATGATCCTCCTGTGCAATGCAGGTGTATACCCTTACCTAAGGAAAAGACGATCCCTCTGTGCATGGTAGGTGTTTACATTTACCTTCAGAATTTATGATCCCTCTGTTCAATGCAGGTGTTTACCATTATCTATGGAATGGATAAACCCTCTGTGCAATCCAGCTATTTACAATTACCTAAGGAATTATATGATCCCTCTGTGCAATGCCAATGTTAATCTTTGCCTAAGGAATTGATGATATCTCTGTTCAATGCAGGTGCTTACGCTTATCTAAGAATGGATTATCCCTCTGTTTAATGCAGTTGTTTACTGTTACCTAAGGAATGGATGATCCCACTGTGCAATGCAGGTTTTTGCCTTGACATGAGGAATGGATGACCCGTCTGTGCATTGCAGGTGTTTATATTTCTCTTAGGAATGGATGATCACTCTGGGCGTTGCAGGTGTTTACTATTACCTAAGGAATTAAAGATCCCTCTGTTCAATGCTGGTGTTTACGTTTACAAAAGGAATGGATGTTCTATCTGTGCAATGTAGGTTTTTACCTTTTAATAAGGAATGGATGATCCCTCTCATCCAGGCAGTTGTTGAACCTTACCTAAGGTATGAATTATCCCTCTGTGCGATGCTGGTGTTGACAATTACCTAAGTAATGGATGATCCCTCTGGTCAATGCATGTGTTTACAATAACTTAAGGAATGGATGATCCCTCTGTGCAATGCAGGTGTTTACTGATACCGAAGGAATTGATGATCCCTCTGAGCAATGCAGGTGTTTATCTTTACCTAAGGAATGGATGATCCCTCTGTCCAATGCAGGTGTTGATATTTAACTAAGGAATAGATGATCCCTCTGTTCAATGCAGGTGTGTACCGTTATCTAAGGAATGGATGATGCCTCTGTGCAATGCAGGTGTTTGCTCTCACCTATGGAATGGATGATCCCTCTGTGCATTGCAGGTGTTTACCTTTACCTAAGGAATGGATGATCCCTGTGTGAATTGTAGGTGTTTACTTTTACCTTAGGAATGGATGATCCTTCTGTGTATTGCTGGTGTTTCTATTACCTTATGAATGGGAGATACCTCTGTTCAATGCAGGTGTTTAACTTTTCTAAAAGAATGGATGTTCCCTGTGTGCAATGCAGGTGTATAACTTTACATAAGGAATGGATTATCAGTCTGTTCAATGCAGGTGTTTACCTTTACCAAAGTAATGGATGTTCCTGTGTTCAATGCAGGTGTTTAACTTCACATAAGTAATGGTGATCCCTCTGGGCCAGGCAGCTGTTGACCTTTACCTGAGGAATGGATGATCGCTCTGTGCATTGTAGTTGTTTATATTTACTTTAGGAATGGATGATCCCTCTGCGAGTTGCAGGGGTTTAATATTACCTAAGGAATGGTAGATCCCTTTGTTCAATGCAGGTGTTTACCTTTACAAAAGGAACAGTTGTTTACTGTGTGAAATGCAGGTGTTTACATTTACATAAGAAAGGGATGATCCCTCTTGGACAGGCACGTGTTGTACTGTACCTAGGGAATGAATGACACATCTGTTCAATGCAGGTGTTGAAATTACCTAAGGATTAGATGATCACTCTGTGCAATTCAGGTGTTCACCTTTACCTAAGGAATAGATGATCCCTCTGTGCAAGCAGGGGTTTACATTTACCTAAGGAATGGATGATCCCTCTGTTCAATACAGGTGTTTACCCTTATCTAACGAATGGGTGATCCTCTGTTCAATGCAGGTTTTTAGCTTTATCTAAGGAATGGGTGATCCTCTGTGCATTGTAGGCGTTTATATTTGTCTTAGGAATCGATAAACTCTCTCGCGCATTGTAGGTGTTTACTGTTACCTAAGAGATAAAAGATCCTCTGTTCAATGCAGGTGTTTACCTTTACAAAAGGAATGGATGTTCTCTGTGTGCAATGCAGGTGTTTACCTTTACTTAAGGAATGGGTGATCCCTCTGGTCCAGGCAGGTGTTGACCTTTACCTAAGGAATGTGTAGTCCTCTGTGCAATGCAGGTGTTGACCATTACCTAAGGAATGGATGATCCCTCTGTTCTATGCAGGTGATTATCTTTACCTAAGGAAAGGATGATCCCTCTGTTCAATGCAGTTGTTTTCCTTTATCTAAGGAATGGATGATCCCTCTGTTCAATGCAGAGGTTTAAAGTTACCTAAGGAATGGATGATCCGACTTTGCTATGCAGTTGTTCACTTTTACCTAAGGAATAGATGAGCCCCTTTTCAATGCAGGTGTTACTGATACCTAAGGAATGGATGATCCTCTGTGCAATGCTGGTGTTTATCGTTACCTAAGGAATGGATGATCCCTCTGTCTAATGCAGGTGTTGATATTTAACTAAGGAATAGATGATCCCTCTGTTCCACGCATGTGTGTACCGTTATCTAAGGAATGGATGATGCCTCTGTGCAATGCAGTTGTTCATCTTTACGTAACGAATGGATGATCACTCTGTGCAATGCAAGTGTTTACCGTTATCTAAGTAATGGATGATCCCTCTGTGCAATGCAGGTGTTGATCTTTACCTGAGGAATAGATGAGCCCTCTTTTCAAAGCAGGAGTTTACTGACATCTAATGAATGGATGACCCCTCTGTTCAATGCAGGTGTTTACAGTTACCTAAGGAATGGATGATCCTTCTGTGCAATGAAGGTGTTTACCGTTATCTAAGGAATGGATGACCCCTCTATTCAATGTAGATGTTTACAGTTACCTAAGGAATGGATGATCCCTCTGTGCAATGCGGGTGATTATCTTTACCTAAGGAAAGGATGATCCCTTGTTCAAAGCAGGTGTTTTCCGTTATCTAAAGAATGGATGATCCCTCTGTTCAATGCAGAGGTTTTCAGTTACCTAAAAATGGATGATCCGACATTGCACTGCAGATGTTCACTTTTACCTAAGAAATAAATGAGCCATCTTTTTCAGTGCAGGTGTTTACTGATACCTAAGTAAGGGGTGATCCTCTGTGCAATGCAGGTGTTGATATTTAACTAAGGATTAGATGATCCCTCTGTTCCATGCAGGTCTTTACCAATATATATGAAATGGATGATCCTTCCGTTAAATTCAGGTGTTTACAGTTACCAAAGGAATGGATGATCCCTCTGTGCAATGCAGGTGTTTACATTTACCTAAGGCATGGATGATCCCTCTGTGCAATGCAGGTGTTTACCATTACCTAAGAAATGAAAGATCCCTCTGTTGAATGCAGGTGTTTACCTTTACAAAAGGAATGGATATTCTCTGTGTGCAATGCAGGTGTTTACCTTTACATAAGGAATGGATGATCCCTGGATCAGGCCGGTGTTGACCTTTACCTAAGGAATGGATGATGACTCTGTGCAATCCAGGTGTTTACCGTTATCTAAGTAATCGATGATCCCTCTGTTCAATGCAGGTGTTTATCTTTACCTACGGAATGGATGATCCATCTGCGTGATGCAGGTGTTTACTGTTAGCTAAGGAAAGGATGATCCCTCTGTGCAATGCAGTTGTTTACCTTTACCTAAGGAATTATATGATCCCTCTGTGCAAAGCAGGTGTTGATCTTTACCTAAGGAATAAATGAGCCCTCTGTACAATGCAGGTGTTTACCATTATCTAAAGAACGGATGATCCCTCTGTTCAATGCATAGGTTTATAGCTACCTAAGTAATGGATTATCAAACATTGTAATGCAGTTGTTTACTTTTACCTAAGGAATAGATGAGCCCTCTTTTCAATGCAGGTGTTTACTGATTCCTTAGGAATCGATGATCCTTCTGTGCATTGATGGTGTTTACTATTACCTAATGATTTGAAGATTCCTCTGTTCAATGCAGGTGATTACTTTTACCAAAGGAATGGATGTTCCCTGTGTGCAATGCAGGTGTTGATCTTTGCCTAAGGCATAGATGATCCGTCTGTTCAATTCAGGTACTTAACCTTATCTAAGGAAAGGATGATCCCTCTGTTCAATGCAGCTGTTACCACTTACCTAGGGAATGGATTATCCCTCTGTGCGATGCACGTTTTTAGCTTGACCTAAGGAATTGATGATCCCTCTGTGCATTGCAGGTGTTTATATCTGTCTTAGGAATGGATGATCACTCTGTGCATTGCAGTGTTTTCTATTACCTAAGGAATGGATGATCCCTTTGGCCAGGCAGGTAGACCTTTACCTAAGGAATGGATGATCCCTCTGTGCAATGCAGCTGTTTACCATTACCTAAGGAATGGATCATCCCTCTATTCAATTCAGGTGTTTAACGTTATCTAGGAAAGCATGATCCATCTGTGCAATCCAGGTGTTTACCATTACCTAAGGAAGGGATGATCCCTCTGTGCAATGTAGGTGTTTACCATTGCCTGAGGAATGGATGATCCCCAGTGAAATGCAGGTGTTGATCTTTACCTAAAGAATAGATGATCTCTCTGTTCAGTGCAGTTGTTTACCATTATCTTAGGAAATGGATGATCCCTCTGTTCAATGCAGGTGTTTACACTTACCTAACGAATGGGTGATCCCTCTGTTCAATGCAGGTGTTTCCAGTTATCTAAGGAATGGATGATCCCCCTGATAACTGCAGGTGTTTACCATTACCTAAGGAATGGATGATCCCTCTGTACAATGCAGGTGTTTAATGTTACCTAAGAAAGGAATGATCCCTCTCTTTAACACAGGTGTCTACCTGTACCTAAAGAAGTATAATCCCTCTCTTCCAACTAGTTTTCTACCTTTTCTTAAGGAATGGATGATCCTCCGGTGCAATGCAGGTGTATACAATTACCTAAGGAATAGACGATCCCCCTGTGCATTGTAGGTGTTTACATTTAAGTTCGTAATTGATGATCCCTCTGTTCAAAACAGGTGTTTACTATTACCTAAGGAATGGATGTTCCTTGTGTGCTATGCAGGTGTTTTCCTTCACATAAGGTATGGATGATCCCTCTGGGCCAGTCAGGAGTTGACCTTAACCTATGTAATGGATGATCCCTCTGTGCAATGTAGGTGTTGACCTGTACCTAAGGAATGGATGAACCCTCTGTTCAGTGCAGGTGTTGATCTTAACGTAAGGAACAGATGATCCCTCTGTACAATGCAGGTGTTGTCCTATACCTAAGGAATGGATGATCCCTCTGTGCAATTAATATGTTGACCTTTACCTAAGGAATGGATGATCCCTCTGGTCAATGCAGGTGTTGACCTTTACCTAAGGAATGGATGATCCCTCTGGTCAATGCAGATGTTGATCATTACTTAAGGGATGCATGATCCCTCTGTGCAATGCTGGTGTTGTCCTATACCTAAGGAGTGGATGATCCCTCTGTACAATGCAGGTGTTGTCCTTTACCTAATGATTGGATGATCCCTCTGTGCAATGAATATGTTGAACTTTACCTAAAGAATATATCACACCTCTGTTCAATGCAGGTGTTTACCTTTACCTAAGGAATTGATTATCCCTCTGTTCAATGTGGGTGTTTTCCTTTACAAAAGGAATGGATGTTCTCTATGTGCAATGCAGGTGTTTACCTTTACATATGGAATGGATGATCCCTCTGGGCCTGGCAGGTGTTGACCTTTACATAAGGAATGGATGATCCCTCTGTGCAATGCTGGTATTGAACATTACCTAAGGAATGGATGATCCCTCTGTTCAATGCAGGTGCTTACCCTTATCTAAGGAATGGATGATCCCTCTGTTCAATGCAGCTTTTTACACTTACCTAGGAAATGGAAGATGGCTCTGTGCGATGCAGGTTTTTAGCTTAACCTAAGGTATCGATGATCCCTGTGTGCATTGCAGGTGTTTATATATTTCTTAGGAATGGATGATCACTCTGTGCATTGCAGGTGTTTACTATTACCTAAGGAATGAACTATCCCTCTGTTCAATGCTGGTGTTTACCTTTACAAAAAGAATGGATGTTCTCTGTGTGCAATGTAGGTTTTTACGTCTACATAAGGAAAGAATGATCCCTTTGGCCAGGCAGATGTTGACCTGTACCTAAGGACTGATGATCCCTCTGTGCAATTGAGGTGTTTACCATTACCTAAGGAATGGATAATCCCTTTATTCAATGCAGGTGTTTAACGTTATCTAAGGAATGGATGATCCCTCTGGGCAATCCAGGTGTTTATGATTACCTAAGGAATGGATGATCCCTCTGTGCAATGCAGGTGTTTACCTTTACTAAAGGAATGGATGATCCTCTGTGAAATGCAGATGTTGATCTTTACCTAAGGAATAGATGATCCCTCTGTTCAATGCAGGTGTTTGCCGTTATCTTAGGAAATGTATGATCCCTCTGTTCAATGCAGGGGTTTACAGTTACCTAACGAATGGGTGATCCCTCTGTTTAATGCAGGTGTTTCCCATTATGCAAGGAATGGATGATCACTCTGATAACTGCACGTGTTTACCATTACCTAAGGAATGGATGATCCCTCTGTGCAATGCAGGTGTTTAATGTTACCTAAGGAATGGATGATCCCTCTGTTCAACACAGGTGTCTACCTTTACCTAAAGAAGGGTGATGCCTCTCTTCAAACCAGGTTTCTACCTTTACTTAAGGAATGGATGATCCTCTGGTATAATGCAGGTGTATACACTTTACTAAGGAATAGACGATCCCTCTGCTCATTGTAGGTGTTTACAATTACCTTTGTAATTGTTGATCCTTCTGCGCATTGCAGGCATTTACTATTACCTAAGGAATGGATGCTCCCTGTGTTCAATGCAGGTGTTTACCTTTACCAAAGTAATGGATGTTCCCTGTGTTCAATGCAGGTGTTTAACTTCACATAAGGAATGGATGATTCCTCTGGGCCAGGCAGGTGTTGATCTTTACCTAAGGAATGAAAGATCACTCTGTTCAATGCCGGTGTTTACATTTACAAAAGGAATGGATGTTCTCTGTGTGCAATGCAGGTTTTTAACTTTACATAAGGAATGGATGATCCCTTTCGGCCAGGCAGGTGTTGACCTTTACCTAAGGAATGGATGATCCCTCTGTGCAATGCAGGTGTTGACCATAACCTAAGGAATGCATGATCTGTCTGTTCAATGCAGGTGTTTAACGTTATCTAAGGAATGGATAATCCCTCTTTGCAATCCTGGTGTTTACCATTACCTTAGGAATGGATGATGCCTCTGTGCAATGCAGGTGTTTACCTTTACCTAAGGAATTATATGATCCCTCTGTGCAATTCAGGTGTTGATCTTCACCTAAGGAATTGATGATCCGTCTGTTCAATTTAGGTGCTTACCCTTATCTAAGGAATGGATGATACCTCTGTTCAATGCAGGTGTTTACAGTTACCTAAGGAACGGATGATCCCTCTGTGCAATGCAGGTTTTGAGCTTTCCCTAAGGAATGGATGATGCCTCTGTGCATTGCAGGTCTTTATATTTGTCTTAGGAATGGATGATCCCTCTGTGCAATGCAGGTTTTTAGCTTTCACTAAGGAATGGATGATGCCTCTGTGCAGTGCAGTTGTTTACTATTACCCTCTGTTCAATGCAGGTCTTTACCTTTACAAAAGGAATGGATGTGTTCTGTGTGCAATGTAGGTGTTCAACTTTACATAAGACATGGATGATCCTTCTGTGCAATGCAGGTGTTGACCATTACCCAAGGAATGGATGATCCCTCTGCTCAATGCAGGTATTAACCGTTATCTAAAGAATGGATGATCCCTCTGTTCAATCCAGGTGTTTACCATTACCTAAGGAATGGATGATCCCTCTGTGCAATGCAGGTGTTTACATTTATCTAAGGAATACATGATCACTCTGTTCAATGCAGGTGTTTCCCGTTATCTATGGAATGCATGATCTCACTGATCACTGCAGGTGTTTACCATTACCTAAGGAATGGGTGATCCCTCTATGCAATGCAGGTGTTTAATGTTACCTAAGGAATGGATGATCCCTCTGTTCAACACAGGTGTCTACCTTTACCTAAAGAAGTATGATCCCTCTCTTCAAACCAGGTTTCTACATTTACTTAACGAATGGATAATCCTCCCGTGCAATGCAGGTGTATACCCTTATCTCAGGAATAGACAATCCCTCTGTGCATGGTAGGTGTTTACATTTACCTTCAGAATTGATGATACATCTGTGTATTGCAGGTGTTTACTATTACCTAAGGAATGGATGTTCCCTGTGGGCAATGTAGGTGTTTACCTTTACATAAGACATGGATGATCCTTCTGTGCAATGCAGTTGTTGACCATTACCCAAGGAATGGATGATCCCTCTGCTCAGTGCAGGTGTTTACCGTTATCTAAAGAATGGATGATCCCTTTGTGCAATCCAGGTGTTTACCATTGCCTAAGGAATGGATGATCCCTCTGTGCAATGCAGGTGTTTATATTTATCTAAGGAATAAAGACCCCTCTGTTCAGTGCAGGTGTTTCCTGTTATCTATGGAATGGATGATCTCACTGATCACTGCAGATGTTTACCATTACCTAAGGAATGGTTGATCCCTCTGTGCAATGCAGGTGTTTAATGTTACCTAAGGAATTGATGATCCCTCTGTGCAATGCAGGTGTTTAGCTTTACCTAAGGAATGGGATGATCCCCCTGTGCAATGGAGGTGTGGATGATGCCTCTGTGCATTGCAAGTGTTTATGTTTGTCTTAGGAATAGATGATCCCTCTGCTCAATACAGGTGTTTACAGTTACCTAACAAATGGATGATCCCTCTGTTCAATGCAGGTGTTTACAGTTACCTAAGGAATGCATGATCCCTCTGTTCAAGGAAGGTGTTTTCCATTATCTAAGGAATGGATGATCCCTGTGATCACTGCAGGTGTTTACTATTACGTAATGAATGGATGATCCCTCTGTGCAATGCAGGGGTTTACTGTTCCCTAAGGAATGGATGATCCCTCTGTTCAATGCAATTGTCTACCTTTACCTTAAAAAGGATGATCCCTATGTTCAAGGCACGTTTCTACCTTTACTTAACAAATGGATGCATTGTAGGTGTTTATTATTGCCTAAGGAATGGATTTTCGGTGTGTGTGATGCAGGTGTTTACCTTTACATAAGGTATGTATGATCCCTCTGGGCCTGTCAGGTGTTGACCTTTACCTAAGGAATGGATAATCCCTCTGTGCAATGCAGGTGTTTACCATTACATAAGGTAAGGATGATCCCTCTGTTTAATGCAGGTGTTTACTGTTATCTATGGAATGGATGATCCCTCTGTGCAATGCTGGTGTTGACCTTTACTTAAGGAATGGATGATATCTCTGTGAATTGCACGTGTGTACCGTTACCTAAGGAATGGATGATCCCTCTGTCCATTGCAGGTGTTTATATTTGCCTTAGGAATGATTGATCCCTATGTGCATTGCAGGTGTTTACTATTACCTAAGGAATGCAAGATCGCTCTTTTAAATGCAGGTGTTTACCTTTACCAAAGGAATAGATCTTCCCTGTGTGCAATGCAGATCTTAACTTCATATAAGGAATGGATGATCCTTCTTTCCCAGGCAGGTGTTGACCTTTAGCTAAGGAATGGAGGAACTCTCTGTGTAATGGAGATTTTTTTCTTTACTTAAGAAATAGATGATTCCCCTGTTCAAAGCAGGTTCTTACCGTTATCTAAGGAATGTATGATCCCTCTGTGCAATGCAGGATTTTACCTTTACCGAAGGAGTGGGGTCATCCCACTGTGGAATGCAGGCGTTAAACTTTACCTAAGGAATAAATGATCCCTATGTGCAATGCAGGTGTTTACTGTTATCTATGGAGTGGATGATATCTCTGTTCAATGTAGGTGTTTGCCTTTGTCTAAGAAGGAAGATCCCTCTGTTCAACACAGGTTTCTACCCTTACCTAAGGAATGGGTGACCACGCTGTTCAGTGCACGTGTTTACCTTTACCAAAGGAATGGTTGTTGTCTGTGTGCAATGCACGTGTTTACCTTTACATAAGTAATGGATGATCCCTCTGTTCAAGGCAGGTGTTTTCCGTTATCTAAGGATTGGATGATCCCTCTGATCACTGCAGGTGTTTAATATTACCTCTAAGGAATGGATGATCCCACTGTGCAATGCAGGGGTTTACTGTTCCCTATGGAATGGATGATCCTTCTGTGCAACGCAGGTGTTTACATTTACCTAAGGAATGGATGATCCCTCTGTCCAAGGCAGGTGTTTACCTTTACATAACGAATGGATGATCCCTCTGAGCAATGCAGATATTTACCTTTACTTAAGGAATGGGATGATCCCTCTTTTCAACGCAGTTTTGTACCTTTACCTAAGGAATGGATGACGCCTCTATGCATTGCAGGTGTTTACCTTTACCTAAACAATGTGTGATCCTTCTGTGCATTGCAGGTGATTACTATTCCCTAAGGAATGAAGATCTCTCTCTTAAATGCAGGTGTTTACCTTTACCTAAGGAATGAATGATACCTCTGTTCAAAACAGGTGTTTACCTTTATCTAAAGGAGGGTGATCCCTCTGTTCAACGCAGGTTTCTACATTTACCTAAGGAATGGATGATCCCTCTGCAATGCCAGTGTTTAAAGTTACCTAAGGAATGGAAGATCCCTCTGTGCAATGGAGGTGTTGATCTTTACCTAAGAAATAGATGATTCCCCTGTTCAATGCAGGTGTTTACCGTTATCTAAGGAATGGATGATCCCTCTGTTCAATCCAGGTGTTTGCCTTAACCTAAGCAATGGATGATCACTCTGTGAAAATCAGGTGTTTACGCTTACATACGGAATGGATGACCCCTATGTACAATGCAGGTGTATACAGCTACCTAAGGAATGGATGATCCCTCTGTGCAATGCATGTGTTGATCTTTACCTAAGAAATTGTTGATTCCCCTGTTAAATGCAGGTGTTTACCGTTATCTAAGGAATGGATGATCCCTCTGTTTAAGGCAGGTGTTTACCTTATCCTAAGGAATGGATGATCACTCTGTGCAAATCAGGTGTTTACCTTTACCTAAGGAATGGATGATCTCTCTGTGCAATGCAGGTGTTTATCTTTACCTAAGTAATGGGATGATCCCTCGGTGCAATGCAGGTGTTAAGCTTTACCTAAGGAATAAATGATCCCTATGTGCAATGAAGATGTTTACCGTTATCTAATGAATGGATGATCCCTCATTTAATGCAGGTGTCTACCTTTACTTAAGGAGTGGATGATATCTCTGTTCAACGCAGGTGTTTACCTTTGCCAAAGAAGGATGATCCCTCTGTTCAACGCAGGTTTCTACCTTTACCTAAGGAATGGATGACCACTGTGTGCATTGCAGGTGTTGTCCTTTACCTAAGGAATGGATGATCTTTCAGTGTATTGCAGGTGTGTACTATTACCTAAGCAACGGAAGATCCCTCTGTTAAATGCAGGTGTTTACTTTTACCTAAGGAATGGATAATCCCTCTTTTCAGTGCACTAACTTACCTTTTCCAAAGGAATGGTTGTTGCCTGTGTCAAATCACGTTTTTACCTTTACATAAGGAATGGATGATCCCTCTGGGCTGGCACGTGTTGAATGCTACCTAAGGAATGGATGATACTTCTGTGCAATGCAGGTGTTTAACTTGACCTAAGGAATGTATGATCCCTCTGTGCAATGCAGGTTTTTACCTTTACATAAGGAATGGATGATCCCTCTGTGCAATGCAGGTGTTGAACTTTAACTAAGGAATAGATGATTCCTCTGTTCAATGCAGGTGTTTCCTTTATCTAAGGAATATATGATCCCTCTGTGTCATTCAGGTGTTTAACTTTACCTAAGGAATGGGTTGATTACTCTGTGCAAAGCTGCTGTTTAACTTTACCTAAGGAATAAATGATCCCTCTGTTCAATGCAGGTGTTTACCCTTATCTAAGGAATGGAAGATTCCCCTGGTAAATCCAGGTGTTTACCGTTAACTCAGGAATGGATGATCCCTCTGTGAATTGCAGGTGTTTACATTTACCTTAGGAATGGAGGATACTTCCGAGCATTGCAGCTGTTTACTATTACCTAAGGAATGGAAGATCCCTCTGTTCGATGCAGGTGTTCACCTTTAACTGAGGAAGAGATGATCCCTCTTTTAAATGCAGTTGTTTACCATTATGTAAGGAATGGATGATCCCTCTGTTCAATGCAGGTGTTGATCGTTACCTAAGGAATAGATGATCCCTCTGTACAACGCAGGTGTTTACTGTTATGTGAAGAATAGATGATCCCTATTTTCAATGCAGGTGTTTACCCTTACAGGAGGAACGGATGTTCCCTCTGTGCAATGCAGGTGTTGATCTTTACCTTAGGAATAGAGGAGCCCTCTGTTCAATCAAGGTGTTTACCGTTATCTAAAGAATGGATGATCCCTCTGTTCAATAGAGAGGTTTACAGTTACCTAGGGAATGGATGATCCGACTTTGCAATGCAGGTGTTTACCTTTTCCTAAGGAATGGCTGATCCCTCTGGGAAATGCAAGTGTTTACCTTTTCTTAATGAATTGGATGATCCCTCTGTGAATGCAGGTGTTGATTATTACCTAAGGAATAGTGATCCCTCTGATCAACGCAGGCGTTTACCGATATTGATGGAATGGATGATCCCTATGTACAATGCAGGTCTTTACCATTATCTAAGTAAAGGATGATCCCTCTGTGCAATTCAGGTGTTCAGCTTTAACTAAGGAATAAAATATCCTCTTTACAATGCAGGTGTTTACTGCATCCAAGGAATGGATGACCCCTCTGTTCAGTGCAGGTGTTTAAATTTACTTAAGGAATGGATGATCCCTCTGTGCAATGCAGGTGTTTATGTATACCTAAGGAATGTATGATCCCTCCATGCACTGCAGGTGTTTACCTTTACTTAAAGAATGGGATGATCCCTCTGTGAAATACAGGTGTTGATCTTTACCTAAGGAATAGATGAGCCCTCTGTTCAATGCAGCTGTTTACCGTTATCTAAACAATGGATGATCCCTCTGTTCAATGCAGATGTTTACAGTTACCTAAGGAATGGATGATCCGACTTTGCAATGCAGGTGTTTACCTTTACCTAAGGAAAGATGAGCCATCTGTTCAATACACGTGTTCACTTATAACTAAGGAATGGATGATCCCTGTGTGAATTGCAGGTATTTACATTCACCTTAGTAATGTATGATCCTTCTGAGCATTGCTTGTGTTTCATATTACCTAATGAATGGAAGATCCCTCTGTTGAGTGCAGGTGTTTACCTTTACCAAAGGAATGGAAGTTCCCTGTGTGCAATGCAGGCGTATACATTTACTTAAGGAATGGGATGATCCCTCTGTTCAATGCAGGTGTTTACAATAACATAAGGAATGGATGATCCCTCTGTGCAATGCAGGTGTTTACCTTTACCTAAGGATTGAGATGACCTCTCTGTGCAATGCAGGTGTTGATTTTTACCTAAGGAATAGATGATCCCTCTGTTCAATGCAGGTGTTTACCGTTATATAATGAATGGATGATCCCTTTGTTCCATGCAGGTGTTTCCCCTTATCTAAGAAATGGATGAGTTCTAGAAATTTTGCAATTTCATTTTTTATTTCATCCACAACCCATGTGTTGTTTAAAAGTGTGTTGTTCAATTTCCAGGAGGTAGAGTGATTCCTGGTGTACTTTTTGTTGTTAATTTCTAGCATTACAGCATTGTGGTCTGATATCATGCAGGAAATTACATCAATTTCCTTGAAAGTATGGAGACAGGCTTTGTGGCCCAGTACATGATCTATTTTAGAGAAGGTTCCATGTGCTGCTGAGAAGAATGTGTAATCTGTGGATTTTGGGTGGAATGTTCTATATACGTCTGTTAGGTCTAGTTGCTCTATGGTGTTGTTGAGCTCTCTTACTTCTCTATTAATTTTCTGTTTGGATGATCTATCCATTGTTGATAGTGGAGTATTGAAGACCCGACTATGCTGGTGTTGGTGTTTATTTCTGTTTTGTTGCCAAGTAGATTTTGCTTTATGAATTGTGGTGCACCTGTGTTTGGTGCATAAATATTGATGATTGTGATGTCCTCTTGTTGGATTGTTCCTTTGATAAGTAAGAAGTGGCCTTCTTTGTCTTTTTTGGTTAATTTTGGTTTGAAGTCTATTTTATCTGATATAAGTATAGCTATGCCTGCTTTTTTTCTCGTGTTTGTGTTTGCTTGGAATATCATTTTTCCACCCTTTTCACCCTAAGGAGGTGTCTGTCTTTAGTGGTGAGGTGGGTTTCTTGAAGACAGCAGATAGAGGGGTCCAGTATTCTGATCCACCCCGTTAGCTTATGTCTTTTGATGGGTGAATTGAGGCCATTAATGTTCAGAGATATTAGATTGAGGTTTGATTTAATACCAGCCATATTGTAGTGGGTTGTGGTCTTTGTGGGTTTTTGGAGGGTAAAAAGGAATGGACTGCTTCTTGAGGGCTCTTGAGATTGGTTATTTGTTTCTTCTGTGTGAAGAATTCCCTGAAATACTTTCTGTAGGTTTGGCTTTGTGTTCATATATTTGTAGAGATGAGTTTTATCATGGAATGTTTTTCTTTCACCATCTATTATGAGGGATACTTTTGCTGGATAGAGTAGTTGTGGCTGGAACCCATGGGTTCTTAGAGTTTTCAGTGTTCCATTCCAGGCACTTCTGGCTTTTAGGGTTTCCATTAAGAAATCTGAGGTAATTCTAATGGGGTTCCCTTTATATGTAATGTGTTGTTTTTCCCTGGCTGCTTTTAGGATTTTCTCTTTGTGCTTGATATTTAGAGTCTTAAAGATAATGTGTCTCGGAGAATTTCTCCTTTGGTCCAGTCTGTTTGGAGTTCTTGTAGCTTCTTGTAGCTTGATGGGATTTTCTCTTGAGAGACTGAAAGTTTTCTTCAATTATTTTGTTGAATAAGCTTTCCAATCCTTTAGTCTGTGTTTTTTCCCCCTCTGGTATGCCCATGATCCTAATGTTTGGACGCTTAAGGGTATCCCACATTTCCATCATGTTCTGTTCACAATAATTTTTGAACTTGTTGAAGTTTCTGGACTCACGAATTGTTTCTTCTGTTTTGTCTTCCAGTTCTGAGTTTCTATCCTCTACTTGGCTGACTCTATTCTTAAGAGCTTCTATAGAGTTTTGGGTTTGTTCAATTTGGTTCATATTTTCTAGACCAAACACAGAGAGACCTGGCCAGAATCTGGAAGAAGGTCAGTCCCCAGACAGTTAGCTGATCCCTTAATGTACCAGAGGGTGCTTGCATTTTTTTTACTGGGGAAAATAGTCTGATATTGGTCCAAACAACTTGCAGTCTAAGATACCCAGCAGGAAACAAGCTGACGAAATGCTCCTGTTTAGTGCAGTAGTGGCAAACAGCCATGGTGGGTAACCAACTGCTTTGATTTGGCTAATAAATCCATTCAGTGGAGTGGAACTATTTGCTGGAACTGGGAAATAAGTCAAAGCCATGTACAAAAATGAACTCAGTCTCCAAGATCTAGAGGCCACCAAATGTGGGCTAGAAGAGAGCCAATGCATATAAAGTTCCCTCCAAAAACATATATGGTTATCCCTTCTATCTAGTACTAACTTCTTCTCTCCATTGGAGAATTTGCTTATCTCTTTCAGGTGGACAACGAACCTGAAGGGAGGATCAGCTAACCACACTCACCAGCTGAAACCATAGAAAAACACAGGGGAAGGGGCAAGAATACAGTGCCAAAGGAGATCACAACACCAGAAAAAGGCTGAAGGAGATAAACACAGAGAACATCCAACTCCAATCATAAGCCAGATATCCAGAGACACAGAGGCTCCCAAAACCTCATCACTGAAGCAGAAACTAAAATGACCCCAATGTGGCTCAGGGAAAATCATGGAAGAGGGGGCGGAAAGATTGTTAGAGTCACAAGTTGGGGCATTATGCACAGAGACTGGGGCCTATCCACCAGAACTCTTGAGCAAACTCACAATGCATGATATACATTCCCCATTGATGAGGGCCCTTTGAAAGTGGGAGGAAGGGGAGGAGGAAATGGAACCAATACTATGAATGTAATATCAGAATAATATAAATAAAAATATATTGATTAAAAAAGAAATGGATTATCACTCTGTGCAATGCAGGTGTTGAAACTGTGATCCCTCTGTTCAATGGAAGTTGTACCTTAACTAAGGATTGGATGATCCTCTTCAATGCAGGTGTTTACCTTTACCTAAGGAATGGATGATCCTCTGTTCAACCAGGTGTTTTACCGTTACAAAAGAATGGATGTTCTCTGTGTGCAAGGTAGGTGTTTACATTTACATAAGGAATGGATGATTCCTCTGGGCCAGGTAGGTGTTGACCTTTACCTAAGGAGTGGATGATCCCTCTGTGCATTGCAGGTGTTTAGTATTACCTAAGGAATGGAAGATATCTATGTTAAATGCTGGTGTTTACCTTTACCTAAGGAATGGATGATACTTCTGTGCAATGCAGGTGTTGACCTTTACATAAGGAATGGCTGATCCCTATGTGAAATGAAGGTGTTTACCAGTAGCTAAGGAATGGATGATACCTCTGTGCAATGCAGGGGTTTTCCTTTACCTATGTAATACATGATACCTCTGTGCAATGCAGGCGTTGATCTTTACCTAAGGAATAGATGATGCCTCTGTTCAATGCAGGTGTTTTCCGTTATCAAATAAATGGATGATCCCTCTGTGAAATGCAGGTGTTGACATTTACCTAAGGAATATGTGATCCCTATGTTCAATGCAGGTGTTTACCTTTACCTAAGGAATGGGATGATCCCTCTGTTTATTATAGGTGTTCACTATTACCAAAGGAATGGAAGATGGCTATGTTCAATGCTGGTGTTTACCTTTACCTAAGGAATGGATGATCCCTATGTTCAATGCAGGTGTTCACAATTACCTAAAGAATGGATAATCCCTCTGTGCAATCCAGGTTTTATCTTTACCCAAAAAATGGATGATTCCTCTGTGCAATGCACGTGTTTACGTAACCTAAGCAATGGATCATCCCTCTGTTCAGTGCAGGCGTTTACCATTACCTAAGGAATGGATGATCCCTCTGTGAAATTCAAGTGTTTACCTTTACCTAAAGAATGGTATGATCCCTCTGTGCAATGAAGGTTTTGATCATTACCTAAGGAATAGATGAGCCCTCTCTTAAATGCAGCTGTTTACCATTTTCTAAGGAGTGGATGATCCCTCTGTTCAATACATGTGTTTACCTTTACCTAAGGAAGGGATGATCCCTCTGTGCATTGCATGTGTATAATTTTACCTAAGGAATGGAAGATCCCTCTGTAAAATGCAGGTGTTTACCTTGACTTAAGGAATGGATGGTCCCTATATTCAATGAAGGTGTTTACCTTTTTCAAGTAAGGAATGTTCTTTGTGTGCAATGCAGGTGTTTACTTTTACATAAGGAATGGATGTTCCCTCTGAGCAATTCAGGTGTTGACCTTTAACTTAGGAATGGATGAACTGTCTGTGCATTTCAGGTGTTTACTATTACCTCAGGAATATAAGATGCCTATGTTCAATGTAGGTGTTTACATTTACCTAACGAAAGGATGATTCCTCTGTGCAAAGGAGGTGTTTATCTTTCACTAATGAATGGAAGATCCCTCTGTGCAATGCAGGTGTTTTCCTTTACCTAAGGAATGGAAGATACTTCTGTGGGATGCAGGTCTTGATATTTACCTAAGGAATGGATGATCCCTCTGTGCAATGCAGGTTTTGATCTTTCCATAAAGAATTGATGATCCCTCTGTTCAATGCAGGTGTTTAGCATTACATAAGGAATGGATGATCCCTCTGTTCAATGCAGGTGTTTACCATTATCTAAGGAATGGATGATCCCTGTGTTCGATGCAGGTATTTTCAGTTACCTAAGGAATGGATTATCCTTCTGTGCAAACAGGTATTTACCTTTGCATATAGAATGGATGATCCCTCTGTGCAATGCAGGTGTTCACCTCTTACATAAAGAACGGATGATCCCTCTGTGCAATGAAGGGGTTTACCTTTACTTAAGGAATGATACAATCCCTCAGTGCAATACAGGTGTTAATCTTTACCTAAGGAATACATGATCCCTCTGTTCAATGCAGGTGCTTATACTTATCTAAGGAATGGATGATCCCTCTGTGACATGGAGGTGTTGTCCTATACCTAAGGAATGGATGATCCACTGTGCAATGCAGGTGTTGACCTTTACCTAAGGAATGGATGATCACTCTGTGCAATGCAGGTGTGATCATTACTTAAGGAATGGATGATCCCTCTGTGCAATGCAGGTGTTGTCCTTTACCTGAGGAATGGATGATCCCTCTGTACAATGCAGGTGTTGACCTTTACCTAAGGAATGGATGATCCCCCTGTGCAATGTATATGTTTACATTTACCTAATGAATGGAATGACACTCTGTTCAATGCAGGTGTTTACCTTTACCTAAGGAATGGATGATCCCTGTGTTCAATGCAGGTGTTTTCTATTACAAAGGAATGGATGTTCTCTGTGTGCAATGCAGGTGTCAACATTACCTAAGGAATGGATGATCCCTCTGTGCATTGCAGGTGTTTACTATTAACTATGGAATGGAAGATCCCTGTGTTCAATGCAGGTGTTTACCTTACTTAAGGAATGGATGATTCCTCTGTGCATTGCAGGGGTTTACTATTAAGTATGGATTGGAAGATCCCTCTGTTCAATGCATGTGTTTACCTTTACCTTAGGAATGGATGATCCATTTATTCAATGCAATGTGTTTACATTTACCAAAGTAATGAATGTTCCCTCTGTTCAATGCAGGTGTTTAATTTTATATAAGGAATGGATGACCCTCTTGGCCAGGCAGGTGTTGACCTTTACCTACGGAATGGGTGATCGCTCTGTGCATTGCAGGTGTTTATATTTACTTTATGAATGGATGATCCGTCTGTGAGTTGCAGGTGTTTACTATTACCTAAGGAATGGAAGATCCCTCTGTTCAATGCAGGTGTTCCCCTTTACCAAAGGAAGTGGTATTTAGTGTGTGCAGTGCACGTGTTTACATTTACATAAGGAAGGGATGATCCCTCTTGGGCAGACTGGTGTTGAACTTTACCTAAGTTATGAATGACACATCTGTTCAATGCAGGTTTGAACTTACTTAGGAATTGGATGATCCCTCTGTGCAATGCAGGTGTTCACCTTTACCTAAGGAATAGATGACCCCTCTATGCATGGCAGGTGTTTACATTTACCTTAGGAATGGATGATCCCTCTGTTCAATGCAGCTGTTTACCCTTAACTAAAGAATGGATTATCCCTCTGTGCATTGCAGATGGTTATATTTGTCTTAGGAATGGATAATCCCTCTGCGCATTGCAGGTGTTTACTATTACCAAAAGGATAAATATCCCTCTGTTCAATGCAGGTGTTTACCTTTACAAAAGGAATGGATGTTCTCTGTGTGCGATGCAGGTGTTTACCTTTACATAAGGAATGGATGATCCCTCTGTGCAATGCAGGTGTTGACCATTACCTAAGGAATGGATGATCCCTCTTTTACTATTATCTACGGAATGGATGATCCTTCTGTGCAATCCAGGTGTTTACCATTAGCGAAGGAATGGATGGTCCCTCTGAACAATACAGGTGTTTACCTTTACCTAAGGAATTATATGATCCCTCTGTGCAATGCAGGTGTTGATCTTTACCTAAGGAATAGATGATGTCACTGTTCAATGCAGGTGTTTACGCATATCTATGTAATGGATGATCCCTGTGTTCAATTCAGCTGTTTACAGTTACCTAATGAATGGATGATCCCTCTTTGAAATGCAGGTTTTTAGCTTGACCTAAGGAATGGATGATCCGTCTGTGCATTGCAGGTGTTTATATTTGTCTTAGGAATGGATGATCACTCTGGGCATTGCAGGTGTATACTATTATGTAAGGAAGTAAAGATCCTTCTGTTCAATGATGGTGTTTAAGTTTACAAAAGGAATGGATGTTCTCTGTGTGCAATGCTGGTTTTTACCTTTACATAAGGAATGGATGATCCCTCTGGGCCAAGCAGGTGTTGACCTTTACTTAAGGAATAGATGATCCCTCTGTTCAATGCAGGTGTTTAACGTTATCTAAGGAATGGATGATCGCTCTGTGCAATCCAGGTTTTTACCATTGCCTAAGGAATGGATGATCCCTCTGTGCCATCCAGGTGTTTACCTTTACTAAGGAATGGATGATCCCTCTGTTCAATGCAGGTGTTTCCCATTATCTATGGAATGGATGATCTCTGTGATTACTGCAGGTGTTTACCATTACCTAAGTAATGATTGATCCCTCTGTGCAATGCAGGTGTTTAATGTTACCTAAGGAATGGATGATCCCTCTGTTCAAGGCAGGTGTCTACCTTTACCTAAAGAAGGATGATCCCTCTGTTCAAACCAGGTTTCTACATTTACTTAAAGAATGGATAATCCCCGGCTGCAATTCAGGTGTATACCCTTACCTAAGGAATAGACGATCCCTCTGTGCATGGGAGGTGTTTACATTTAACTTCGGAATAGATGATCCCTCTGTGTATTGCAGGTGTTTAGGATTACCTAAGGAATGGATGTTCCCTGGGTGCAATGCAGGTGTTTACGTTTACTTGAGGTATGGATGATCCCTCTTTGCCAGTCAGGTGTAGAACTTTACCTAAGGATTGGATGATACTCTGTTGAATGCAGGTGTTGATCTTACTTAAGGGACGGATGATCTCTCTGTGCAATGCAGATGTTGTTCTATACCAAAGGAATGGATGATCCCTCTGTGCAATGCAGATGTTGACCTTTACCTAAGGAATGGATGATCCCTCTTTTCAATGCAGGTGTTGATCATTACTTAAGGGATGTAAGATCCCTCTGTGCAATGCAGGTGTAGTGCTATACCTAAGGAATGGATGATCCCTCTGTACAATGCAGGTGTTGACCAATAACTAAGGAATGGATGATCCCTCTGTGCAATGAATATGTTCACCTTTACCTAAGGAATATATGACACCTGTGTTCAATGCAGGTGTTTACCATTATCTAAGGAATGTATGATCCACCTGTGTAATGCTGGTGCTTACCTTTACCTAAGGAATGGATGATCCCTCTGTGCAATGCAGGTGTTTACCCTTACCTAAGGAGTGGATGATCCCTCTGTGCATTGCAGGTGTTTACTATTACCTATGGAATGGAGGATCCCTCCTTTCAATGCAGGTGTTTACCTTTACAAAAGGAACTGGTGTTTACAGTGTGCAATGCAGGTGTTTACATTTACATAAGGAAGGGATGATCCCTATGGAACAGGCATGTGTTGACGTTTACCTAAGGAATGAATGACACATCTGTTCAATGCAGGTGTTGAACTTACCTAAGGATTGGATGATCACTCTGTGCAATGAAGATGTTCACCCTTACCTAAGGAATAGATGATCCCTCTGTGCAAGGAAGGTGTTTACATTTACCTAAGGAATGGATGATCCCTCTGTTAAATGCAGGTTTTTAGCTTTACCTAAGGAATGGATGATCCCTCTGTTAAATGCAGGTTTTTAGCTTTACCTAAGGAATGGATGATCCCTCTGTGCATTGCAGGTGTTTATATTTGTCTTAGGAATGGATAATCTCTCTGCGCACTGCAGGTGTTTATTATTACCTAAGGAATGAAAGATCCCACTGTTCAATGCAGGTTTTTACCTTTACGAATGGAATGGGTGTTCTCTGTGTGCAAAGCAGGTATTGACCATTACCTAAGCAATGGATGATCCCTCTGTGCAATGCAGGTGTTGAACATTCTCTAAGGAAGGGATGATCCCTCTGTTCAGTGCAGGTGTTTATCGTTATCTAAGGAATGGATAATCCCTCTGTGCAATGCAGGTGTTTACCTTTACCTAAGGAATCATATGATCCCTCTGTGCAATGCAATTGTTATCTTTGCCTAAGGAAGAGATGATGACTCTCTTCAAGGCAGGTGCTTACCCTTATATAAGGAATGGATGATCCCTCTGTTCAATGCAGCTCTTTACAGTTACCTATGGAATGGGTGATCCCTCTGTGCAATGCAGGGTTTAGCTTGACCCAAGAAATGGATGATCCCTCTGTGCATTGCAGGTGTTTACTATTACCTAAGGAATGAAAAATCCTTCTGGTCAATGCTGGTGTTTACGTTTACAAAAGGAATCGATGTTCACTGTGTGCAATGGTTTTTTTACCTTTACATAAGGAATGGATGATCCCTCTGTGCCAGGCAGGTGTTGTCCTTTACCTAAGGAATGGATAATCACTCTGTTCAATGCAGGTGTTTCCCATTATCTAAGAATGGATGATCCCTCTGTGCAACCAGGTGTTTACCATTACCTAAGGAATGGATGATCCCTCTGTGCAATGCAGGTGTTGATCTTTACCTAAGGAATAGATGATCCCTCTTTTCAATGCAGGTGTTTACAGTTACCTAAGGAATATTTGATCCCTCTGTTCAATGCAGTTGTTTATTATTACCTAAGGAATTGAAGATGCCTATGTTCAATGCTGGTGTTTACATTTATCTAAGGGTAGGATGATTCCTCTGTGTAATGGAGGTGTTTATATTTACCTAGTGAATGGAAGATCCCTTTGTGAAATGCAGTTGTTGTCCTTTTCCTAAGGAATAGATGACCTTCTGTGCAATGCAGATGTTGAAGTTTACTTAAGGAATCAATGATCTCTCTTTGCAATGCAGGTGTTGATCTTTACCTAAGGAATAGATGAACCCTCTCTTCAACACAGGTGTTTACCCATATCTAAGGAATGGATGATACCTCTGTTCAATGCAGTTGATAACCATTACTTAAGTAATGGATGATCCATCTGTGCAATTCAGGTGTTTACCTTTACCTAAGGAATGGATAACCTTCTGTGTAATACAGGTGTTTACCTTTATTTACAGAATTGCATAAACGCTCTTTGCAATAAAGGTTTTGATCTTTACCTAAGGAATAGATGATCCCTCTGTTCAATGCAAGCGCTGACACTTATCTAAGGAATGGATGATCTCTCTGTTCAATGCAGCTGTTTACAGTTACCTAAGGAATGGATGATCTCTCTGTGCAATGCAGGATTTTAGCTTTCCCTAAGGAATGGATGATGGCTCTGTGCATTGCAGGTGTTTACTATTGCCTCAGGAATGAAAGAGCCCTCTCGTTAATCCCGGTGTTTACCTTTACAAAAGGAATGGATGTTTTCTGTGTGCAATGTAGGTGTTTACCTTTACAGAAGGAATGGATGTTCTCTCTGTGCAATGTAGGTGTTTACCTTTACATAAGACATGGATGATCCTTCTGTGCAATGCATGTGCTTACTATTACCTAAGGAATGGATGATCCCTCTGTGCAATGCAGATGTTTATCTTTACCTAAGGAACGGATGATCCTTCTGTCCAATGCATGTGTTTAACTTTACCTAAAGAATGGGATGATACCTCTGTGCAATGCAGGTGTTGATATTTAACTAAGGATTAGATGATCCCTTGTTCAATGCAGATCTTTACCGATATATAAGGAATGGATGATCCCTCCGTTCAATTCAGGTGTTTACATTTACCAAAGGAATGGATGATCCCTCTGTGCAATGCAGGTGTTTACATTTACCTAAGGCATGGATGATCCCTCTGTGCAATGCAGGTGTTTACCATTACCTAAGAAATGAATGATCCCTCTGTTCAATGCAGGTGTTTACCTTTACAAAAGGAATGAATATTCTCTGTGTGCAATGCAGGTGTTTATTTTTACTTAAGGTATGGATGATCCCTCTGGATTAGGCCAGTGTTGACCTTTACCTAAGGACTGGATGATGGCTCTGTGCAATCCAGGTGTTTACCATTATCTAAGGAATCAATTATCCCTCTATTCAATGCAGGTGTTTATCTTTACCTACGGAATGGATGATCCCTCTGTGCAATGCAGGTGTTTACCTTTACCTAAGGAATTATATGATCCCTCTGTGCAAAGCAGGTGTTGATCTTTACCTAAGGAATAAATGAGCCCTCTGTACAATGCAGGTGTTTAACATTATCTAAAGAACGGATGATCCCTCTGTTCAATGCAGAGGTTTATAGCTATCTAAGGAATGCATTATCCGACATTGTAATGCAGTTGTTTACTTTTACCTAAGGAATAGATGAGCCCTCTTTTCAATGCAAGTGTTTACTGATACCTTAGGAATGAATGATCCTTCTGTGCACTTCTGTGCATTGCTGGTGTTTACTATTACCTAATGAATGGAAGATCCCTCTGTTCAATGCATGTTTTTACTTTTACCAAAGGAATGGTTGTTCCCTGTGTGCAATACAGGTGTATAACATTACCTAAGGAATGGATGATCCCTCTGTGCAATGCAGGTGTTGTTCTTTACCTAAGAAATAGCTGAGCCCTCTGTTCAATGCCGGTGTTTACAGTTAACTAAAGAACGGATGATCCGACATTGCAATGCAGGTGTTTACTTTTACCTAAGGAATAGATGAGCCCTCTTTTCAATGCAGATATTTACTGATACCTAAGGAATGGATGATCTCTCTGTGCAATGCAGGTGATTATCTTTACCTAAGGAATGGATGATCCCTCTGTGGAATGCATGTGTTTACCTTTACCTAAAGAATGGTATGATCCCTCTGTGCAATGAAGGTTTTGATCATTACCTAAGGAATAGATGAGCACTCTGTTAAATGCAGGTGTTTACCATTATCTAAGGAGTGGATGATCCCTCTGTTCAATGCAGGTGTTTACCATTACCTAAGGAATGGATGATCCCTCTGTTCAATGCAGGTGTTTACCATTATCTAAGGAATGGATGATCCCTGTGTTCGATGCAGATATTTACAGTTACCTAAGGAATGGATAATCCTTCTGTGCAAAGAGGTGTTTACCTTTACATACGGAATGGATGATCCCTCTGTGCAATGCTGGTGTTTTCCTTTACCTAAGGAATGGATGATCCCTCTGTGCTTTGCAGGTGTTTACTATTACCTAAGGAATGGAAGATGCCTATGTTCAATGCAGGTGTTTACCTTTACAAGAGGATTGGATGATCCCTCTGTGCAAAGCAACTGTTTACCTTCACCTAAAGAAAGGGATGATCCCAGTTTGCAATGTAGGTGTTGATCTTTACCTAATGAATATATGATCCCTCTGTTGAATGAAGTTGTTTGTCGTTATCTAAGGCATGGATGATCCCTCCTTTCAATGCAGGTGTTTACCTTTGCCTAAGGAATGGATGATTCCTGTGTTCAACGCAGGTGTTTACCTTCACATGAAGAAGGATGATTCCTCTGTTCAATGCAGATTTCTACTTTTACTTAAGGAATCGATGATCCCTCTGTGCAATGCAGGTGTTTACTATTACCTAAGGAATGGAAGATCCCTCTGTTCAATGCAGGTTTTTACCTTTACCTAACGAATTGATGATACCTCTGTGCAATGTAGGTGTTTACAATTACCTAAAGAATGGATGATCCCTCTCTGCAATACAGGTGTTTACCTTTACCTAACGAATTGATGATACCTCTGTGCAATCCAGGTGTTTATCTTTACCTAAGGAATGGGATGATCCCCCTGTGCAATGGAGGTGTGGATCTTTACCTTAGGAATAGGTAACCCCTCTGTTCAATCCAGGTGTTTACTAATATCTAAGGAATGGATGATACCTCTGTGCAATGCAGGTGTTAACCTTTACCTAAGGAATGATATGATCCGTCTGTGCAATGAAGGTGTTAATCTTTACCTAAGGAATAGATGATCGATCTGTTCAATGCAGGTGCTTTCCATTATCTAAGGAATGGATGATCCCTCTTCAATGTAGCTGTTTACAGTTACCTAAGGAATGGATGATCCCTCTGTGCAGTGCAGGATTTTAGCTTGACCTAAAGAATGTATGAACCCGCGGTGCATGGCAGGTGTTTATATTTGTCTTAGGAATGCATGATCCCTCTGTGCATTGCAGGTGTTTACTATTACCAAAGAAAAGAAAGATACTTCTGTTAAATGCTGCTGTTTACCTTTACAAAAGGAATGGATTTTCTCTGTGTGCAATACAGTTTTTTACCTTTACATACTGAATGGATGACTCTCAGGGCTAGGCAGGTGTTCACCTTTACCTAAGGAATGGATGATCCCTCTTTTCAATGCAGGTGTTTACCTTTACCTAAGGAATGGATGATACCTCTGTTCAACACGTGTTTACCTTTACCTAAAGAAGGATGATCCCTTGATTCAACACAGGGTTCTACCTTTACTTAAGGAATGGATGATCCCTCTGTGTAATGAATATGTTGACCTTTACCTAAGGAATATATAACCCCTCTGTTCCATTCAGGTGTTTACCTTTACCTAGGGAATGGATGATATTTCTGTTCCATGCAGGTGTTTACCATTATCTAAGGAATGTATGATCCCTCTGTTCAATGAAAGTGTTTACAGTTACCTAAGTAATGGATGATCCCTCTGTGCAATGCAGGTGTTTACTCATAGCTAAGGAATGGATGATCCCTCTGTCTATTGTAGGTATTTACATTTACCTTAGGAATGGATGATCCCTCTGTGCATTGCTGGTGTTTACTATTACCTAAGGAATGGAAGATCCCTCTCTTCAATGCAGGTGTTTACCTTTACCTAAGGTATGGATGATCCGTGTGTTCAATGCAGGTGTTTACATTACCAAAGCAATGGATGTTCCATGTGTTCCCTGTGTTTAACTTTACATAAGCAATGGATGATCCCGCTGGGACAGGCAGTTGTTGACCTTTACCTAAGGAATGGATTATCGCTCTGTGCATTGCAGGTGTTTACCTTTACCCAAGGATTGGATGATCCCTGTGTGCAATGCTGGTGTTTACCTTTACCTTAGGAATGGGATGATCCCTCTGTGCAATGCAGGTGTTGATCTTTACCTAAGGAATAGATGATCCCTCTATTCAATGCAGTTGTTTACTGTTACATAAGGAATAGATGATCCCTCTGTGCAATGCAGATGTTTACCCTTACCTAGGGAATGTATGATCCCTCTGTGCACTGCAGGTGTTTACCTTTACCTAAGAAATCGATCATTCATCTGTGCATTGCGGGTGTTTACTATTATCTAAAGAATGGAAGAAACCTCGGTTCAATGCAGGTGTTTCCTTTTACCAACGTAATGGATGTTCCCGGTGTGCAATGCAGGTGTTTAACTTTACCAAAGGAATAGATGATCCCTTTGTTCAATGCAGGTGTTTACCGTTATCTGAGGAATGGATGATCCCTCTGTTCAATGCTGGTGTTTTCAGTTACCCAACGAATGGATGATGCGTCAGCGCAATGCAGGTGACAACATTTAGCTAAGGAATGGATGATCCCTCTTTGGAATGCATGTGTTTATCTTTACCTAAGTAATGGGATATTCCCTCTCTGCATTGCAGGTGTGGATCTTTAGTTAAGGAATGTTACCCTTCTGTTCAATACAATTGTTTACTGTTTCATAAGGAATGGATTATCCCTCTGTGCAATGCAGATGTTTACCCTTACCTAGGATATGGATAATCCTTCTGAACACTCCAGGTGTTTACCTTTACCTAAGTAATGGATAATTCATCTGTGCATTTCAGGTGTTTACTATTACCTAGGGAATGGATGATCCCTCTTTTCAATGAAAGTGTTTAACTTTACCTAAGGAATTGATGAACCCTCTGTTCTATCCAGGTATTTACATTTATGAAAGGAATGGATGTTCCCTGTGTGCAATGCAGGCGTTAACATTTACATAAGGAATGGATGATCCCTCTGGGCAGGCAGGTGTTGACTTTACCTAAGAAATGGATGATCCCTCTGTGCAATGCACCTGTTGAACTTTACCTAAGAAATGGATAATCCCTCTGTTCATTGCAAGTGTTTACCGTTACCGAAGGAATGGATGATCCCTCTGTGCATTGTAGCTGTTTATATTTGCCTTAATAATGGATGATCCCTCTGTGCATTGCAGGTGTTTGCTATTACCTAAGGAATGGACGATCCCTCTTTTCAATGCAGTTGTTTACCTTTACCAAAGGAATGGATCTTCCCTGTGTGCAATGCAGGTGTTACCTTCACATAATGAATGGATGATCCTTCTTGGCCAGGCAGGTGTTGATCTTTACCTAAGGAACGGATGAACTCTCTGTGCTATGCAGTTGTTTACCATTACCTAAGGAATGGATGATACCTCTGTACATTTCAGGTGTTGACCTTTACGTAAGGAATGGATGATCCCTCTGTGCAATGCACGTGTTCACCTCGTACATATGGAATGGTTTATCCGTCTGTGCAACTCAGGTGTTTACCCTTCCCTATGGAATGGATGATCCCTCTGTTCGTTGCAGGAGTTTACGTTTATGTAAATGATCGGATGATCCCTCTGTGCATTTCAGGTGTTTATTATTATCTAAGGAATGGAAGATGCCTATGTTCAATGCTGGTGTTTACCTTTACCTAAGGAAACGATGATTCCGCTGTGCAATGGAGGTGTTTATCTTGACCTAATGAATGGAAGATCCCTCTCAGCAATGCAGGTGTTGTCCTTTACTGAAGGAATGGATGACCGTCTGTGCAATGCAGATGTTTAACTTATTTAAGGACTCGATGATCCCTCTGTGCAATGCAGGTGTTGATCTTTACCAAAGGAATAGATGGTCCCTCTCTTCCACGCAGGTTTTTACCATTATGTAAGGAATGTATGATCCCTCTGTTCAATGCAGGTGATTCCCATTACCTAAGGAATGGATGTACTCTGTGTGCAATGCAGGTGTTTACCTTTACATAAGGAATGGATGATCCCTCTGTTCCAGGCAGGTTTTGACCTTTACCTAAGGAATGGATGATCCCTCTGTGCAATGCATTTGTTGACCATTACCTACGGAACTGATGATCCCTCTGTTTAATGCTGGTGTTTACCGTTATCTACGGAATGGATAATCCCTCTGTGCAATCCACGTGTTTACCATTACCTTAGGAATGGATGATCCCTCTGTGCAATGCAGGTGTTTACCTTTACCTAAGCAATTATATGATCCCTCTGTGCAATGCAGTTGTTGACCTTTGCCTAATGAATAGATGATGTCTCCATTCAATCCTGGTGCTCACCCTTTTCTAAGGAATGGATGATCCCTCTTTTCAATGCAGGTGTTGACCATTACCTAAGGAATGGATGATCCGTCTGTTCAATGCAGGTGTTTAACGTTATCTAAGGAATGGATGATCCCTCTGTTCAATGCAGGTGTTTACAGTTACCTAAGAATGGATGTTCCCTCTGTGCAATGCAGGTTTTTAGCTTTCCCTAAGTAATGGATGATGCCTCTGTGCATTGCAGGTGTTTATATTTGTCTTAGGAAAGGATGATCCCTCTGTGCCGTGTAGGTGTTTACTATTACATCAGGAATGAAAGATCCCTCTGTTCAATGCAAGTGTTTACCTTTACAAAAGTAATGATGTTTTCTGTGTGCAATGTA
Organism: Orientallactaga sibirica; assembly: GCA_036365145.1. Classification (NCBI taxonomy): domain Eukaryota; kingdom Metazoa; phylum Chordata; class Mammalia; order Rodentia; family Dipodidae; genus Orientallactaga; species Orientallactaga sibirica. The sequence goes on along the minus strand of JAEOAD010002525.1, from coordinate 27,954 downwards.
GGTGTTTACCTTTACAACACGAATGGATGTTCTCTGTATGCAATGTAGGTGCTTACCTTTACATAAGACATGGATAATCCTTCTGTGCAATGCAGATGTTGACCATTACCTAAGGAATGGATGATGCGTCTGCTCAATGCAGGTGATAAAATTTACCTAAAGAATGGATGATCCCTCTGTGCAATCCAGGTGTTTACCATTACCTAAGGAATGGTTGATCCCTCTATGCAATGCAGGTGTTTACCTTTAGCTAAGGAATGGATGATCCCTCCGTTCAATGCAGGTGTTTCCCGTTATCTAAGGAATGGATGATCATATTGATCAGTGCACGTGTTTACTATTATGTAAGTAATGCCTGATTCTACTGTGAAATGCACGTGTTTAATGTTGCCTAAGGAATGGATGATCCCTGTGTTCTATGTAGGTGTCTAGCTTTGCCCAAAGAAGGATGATCCCTCTCTTCAAACTGGGTTTCTACCTTTACTTAAGAAATGGATGATACCACAGTGCAATGCAGGTGTATACCCTTACTTAAGGAATAGATGATCCCTCTGTGCATTCTAGGTGCATTGTTGGTGTTTACATTTACGTTCGGAATTCATGATCCCTCCTTGCAAAACAGGTGTTTACTATTACCTTAGGAATGGATTTTCCCTGTGTGCAACGCAGGGGTTTACCTTAACATAAGGTATGGATGATCCCTCTCTGCCAGTCAGGTGTTGACCTTTACCTCAGGAATGGATGATCCATCTTTTCTATGCAGGTATTGATCTCTACTAAAGAAATTGATGATACCTCTGTACAATGCAGGTGTTGTCCTATACATAAGGAATGGAAGATCCCTCTGTGCAATGAATATGTTGACCTTTACCTAAGAATGGATGATCTCTCTGTTCAATGCAGGTATTGATCATTACTTAAGGAATGGATGATCCCTCTGTTCAATGCAGGGGTTTACAGTTACCTAACGAATGGGTGATCCCTATGTTCAATGCAGGTGTTTCCCATTATCCAAGGAATGGATGATCACTCTGATAACTGCAGGTGTTTAACATTACCTAAGGAATGGATGATCCCTCTGTGCAATTCAGGTGTTTACCTTTACCAAAGTAATGGATGTTCCCTGTGTTCAATGCAGGTGTTTAACTTCACATAAGGAATGGATGATCCCTCTGGGCCAGGCAGGTGTTGACCTTTACCTAAGGAATGGGTGATCGCTCTGTGCATTGCAGGTGTTTACATTTCCTTTAGGAATGGATGATACCTCTGTGAGTTCCAGATGTTTACTATTACTTAAGGAATGGATGATCCCTCTGTTCAATGAAGGTGTTTACAGTTACCTAAGGAATGGATGATCCCTCTGTGCAATGCAGGTGTTTACCTTTACCTAAGGAATGATATGATCCCTTTGTACAATTCAGGTGTTGATGTTCACCTAAGGAATAGATGATCTGTCTGTTCAATTCAGGTGCTTACCCTTATCTAAGGAATTGATGATACCTCTGTTTAATGCAGGAGTTTACAGTTACCTAAGGAATGGATGATCCCTCTGTGCAATGCTTGTTTTCAGCTTTCCCTAAGGAATGGATGATGCCTCCGTGCCTTGCAGGTCTTTATTTTTGTCTTAGAAATGGATGATCCCTCTGTGCAATGCAGGTTTTTAGCTTTCCCTAAGGAATGGATGATGCCTCTGTGCAGTGCAGTTGTTTACTATTACCCTCTGTTCAATGCAGGTGTTTACCTTTACAAAAGGATTGGATGTTTTCTGTGTGCAATGTAGGTGTTTACCTTTACATAAGACATTGATAATCCTTCTGTGCAATGCAGGTGCTGACCATTACCCAAGGAATGGATGATCCCTCTGCTCAATGCAGGTGTTTACCCTTATCTAAAGAATGGATGATCCCTCTGTGTAATCCAGGTGTTTACCATTACCTACGGAATGGATGATCCCTCTGTGCAATGCAGGTGTTTACATTTATCTAAGGAATGGATGATCCCTCTGTTCAATGCAGGTGTTTCCCATTATCAATGGAATGGATGATCTCTCTGATCACTGCAGGTGTTTACCATTACCTAAGGAATGGTTGATCCCTGTGTGCAATGCAGGTGCTTAATGTTACCTATGGAATGGATGATCCCTCTGTTCAACACAGGTGTTTACCTTTACTTAAGGAATGGATGATCATATGTGAAATATAGGTGTTGAACTTTACCTAAGGAATAGATGATCCCTCTGTTCAATGCAGTTGTTTACCGTTATCTTAGGAAATGGATGATCCCTCTGTTCAATGCAGGGGTTTACAGTTACCTAACGAATGGGTGATCCCTCTGTTCAATGCAGGTGTTTCCCATTATCCAAGGAATGGATGATCACTCTGGTAACTGCAGGTGTTTACCATTACCTAAGGAATGGATGATCCCTCTGTTCAATGCAGCTGTCTACCTTTACCTAAAGAAGGGTGATGCCTCTCTTCAAACCAGGTTTCTATCTTTACTTAAGGAATGGATGATCCTACAGTGCAATGCAGGTGTATACACTTAACTGAGGAGTAGATGATCCCTCTGTGCATTGTAGGTGTTTACATTTACCTTTGGAATTGTTAATCCCTCTGAGCATTGAAGGTGTTTACTATTACCTAAGGAATGGATGTTCCCTGTGTGCAATGCAGGTGTTTACCTTTACATAAGTTATGGATCATCCCTCTGGGCCAGTCAGTTGTTGACCTTTACCTATGTAATTGATGATCCCTCTGTGCAATGCAGGTGTTAATCTTTACCTAAGGAATGGATGTTCCCTGTGTTCAATGCAGGTGTTTCACTTCACATAAAGAATGGATGATCCCTCTGGGCCAGGCAGGTGTTGACTTTTACCTAAGGAATGGGTGATCGCTCTATGCATTGCAGGTGTTTACATTTACTTTAGGAATGGATGATCCCTCTGTGAGTTGCAGGTGTTTAACTATTACCTAAGGAATGGAAGATCCCTCTGTTCAATGCAGGTGTTCACCTTTACCAAAGGAACTGGTGTTGACTGTGTGCAATGCATGTGTTTGCATTTACAGAAGGAAGGGTTGATCCATCTTGGACAGTCGGTTGTTGACCTTTACCTAAGGAATGAATGACACATCTGTTCAATGCAGGTGTTGAACTTACCTAAGGAATGGATGATCCCTCTGTGCAATGCATGTGTTCACCTTTACAGAAGTAATAGATGATCCCTCTGGGTATGGCAGGCATTTACATTTACCTAAGGAATGGATGATCCCTCCGTTCCATGCAGGTGTTTACCCTTATCTAAGGACTGGATGATCCCTCTGTTCAATGCAGGTTTTTAGCTTTACATAAGGAATGGATGATCACTCTGTGCATTGCAGGAGTTTACTATTACCTAAGGGATGAAAGATCCCTCTGTTCAATGCAGGTGTTTACCTTTACAAAAGGAATGGATGTTCTCTGTGTGCAATTAAGGTGTTTACTTTTACATCAGGAATGGATGATCCCTCTGTGCCAGGCTGGTGTTGACCTTTACCTAAGGAATGGATGATCCCTCTGTGCAATGCAGGTGTTGACCATTACCTAAGGAATGGATGATCCCTCTGTTCAATGCAGGTGTTTACCGTTATCTAAGGAATGGATGAACCCTCTGTGCAATCCTCGTGTTTACCATTACCTAAGCAATGGATGATCCCTCTGTGCAATGCAGGTGTTTACCTTTACCTAAGGAATTATATGATCCCTCTGTGCAATGCAGGTGTTGATGTTTGCCTAAGGAATAGATGATCCATCTGTTCAATATAGGTGCTTACCCTTATCTAAGGAATAGATGATCCCTCTGTTCAATGCAGCTGTTTACAGTTACCTAAGGAATGGATGATCCCTCTTTGCAATGAAGGTTTTAACTTGAATTAAGGAATGGATGATCCCTCTGTGCATTGCAGGTGTTTATATTTGTCTTAGGAACGGGTGATCACTCTGGTCATTGCAGGTGTTTACTATTACCTAAGGAATGAAAGATCCCAGTGTTCAATGATAGTGTTTACATTTACAAAAGGAGTGGATGTTCTCTGTGTGCAACGCAGGTTTTTAGCTTTCCCTAAGGAATGGATGATGCCTCTGTGCAATGCAGTTGTTTTCTATTACCCTCTGTTCAATGCAGGTGTTTACCTTTACAGAAGGAATGGGTGTTTTCTGTGTGCAATGTAGGTGTTTACCTTTACATAAGACATGGATGATCCTTCTGTGCAAGGCAGGTGTTGACCATTACCTAAGGAATGGATGATCCGTCTGCTCAATGCAGGTGTTTACCGTTATCTAAAGAATGGATGATCCCTCTGTGCAATCCAGTTGTTTACCATTACCTAAGGAATGGATGATCCCTCTGTGCAATGCAGTTGTTTACATTTATCTAAGGAATAGATGATCCCTCTGTTCAATGCAAGTGTTTCCCATTATCTATGGAATGTATGATCTCACTGATCAGTGCAGGTGTTTACCATTACCTAAGGAATGGGTGATCCCTCTGTGCAATGCAGGTGTTTAATGTTACCTAAGGAATGGATGATCCCTCTGTTCAACACAGGTGTCTACCTTTACCTAGAGAAGTATGATCCCTCTCTTCAAACCAGGTTTCTACATTTACTTAACGAATGGATAATCCCCCCGTGCAATGCAGGTGTATACCCTTACCTCAGGAATAGACAATCCCTCTATGCATGGTAGGTGTTTACATTTACCTTCGGAATTGATGATACCTCTGTGTATTGCAGGTGTTTACTATTACCTAATGAATGGATGTTCCCTGTGTGCAATATAGGTGTTTACCTTTACATAAGACATGGATGATCCTTCTGTGCAATGCAGGTGTTGACCAATACCCAATGAATGGATGATCCCTCTGCTCAATGCAGGTGTTTACCGTTATCTAAAGAATGGATGATCCCTCTGTGCAATCCAGGTGTTTACCATTACCTAACGAATGGATCATCCCTCTGTGCAATGCAGGTGTTTACATTTATCTAAGGAATAGATGATCCCTCTGTTCAATGCAGATGTTTCCCATTATCTATAGAATGGATGATCTCACTGATCACTGCAGGTGTTTACCATTACCTAAGGAATGGTTGATCCCTCTGTGCATAGAAGGTGTTTAATGTTACCTAAGGAATGGATGATCCCTCTGTTCAAAACAGGTATCTACCTTTACCTAAAGAATGGATGAACTCTCTTTCAAACCAGGTGTCTACATTTACTTTACAAATGGATAATCCCAATGCAGGTGCAATGCAGGATGTGTACCCTTTGACCTCAGGAATGGACATCCCTCTGTGCATGGTAGGTGTTAACATTTACCATTTGAATTGATGATAACCTCTGTGTATTGCAGGTGTTTACTTTTACCTAAGGAATGGATGTTCCCTGTGTGCAATGCAGGTGTTTACCTTTACATTAGGAATGGATGATCCCTCTTTGCCAGTCATGGTGTTGACCTTTACCTTTACCTAAGGAATGGATGATCCACTCTGTTCAATGCAGGTGTTGACCATTACCTAAGGAATGGATGATCCTCTGTTCAATCAGGTGTTGTCCTTACCTAAAGAATGGATGATCCCTCTGTACAATGCAGGTTTTGACCTTTACCTAAGGAATGGATGATCCGTCTGTGCAATGAGGTGTTGACCTTTACCTAAGGATGGATGATATGACAACCTCTGTTCAATGCAGGTGTTTACCACTATCTAAGGAATGGATGATCCCTTTGTTCAATGCAGTTATTTACAATTACCAAAGGAATGGATGATCCCTCTGTGCAATGCAGGTGTTTACCCTTACCTAAGGAATGGATGACCCTTCTGTGCATTTCAGTTGTTTACTATTACCTATGATATGGAAGATCCCTCTGTTCATAGCAGGTGTTTACCTTTACCAAAGCAATGTATATTCCCTGTGTTCAATGCAGGTGTTTCACCTCAGATAAGGAATGGATGATCCCTCTGGGCCAGGCAGGTGTTGACCTTTATCTAAGGAATGGATGATCGCTCTGTGCATTTCAGGTGTTTACATTTACTTTAGGAATGGATGATCCCTCTGTGAGTTGCAGGTTTTTAACTTGACCTAAGGAATGGATGATCCGTCTGTGCATTACAGGTGTTTATATTTGTCTTAGGAATGGATGATCCTTCTGTGCATTGCAGGTGTTTACTATTAACTAAGGAATGAGAGATACCTCTGTTCAATGCAGGTGTTTACCTTTACAAAAGGAATGGATGTTCTCTGTGTGCAATGTAGGTGTTTACCTTTATGTAAGACATGGATGATCCCTCTGGGCCAAGCAAGTGTTGACCTTTACCTAAGGAATGGATGATCCCTCTGTGCAATGTAGGTGTTGACCATTACCTAAGGAATGGATGATCCGTCTGTTCAATGCAGGTGTTTAACCTTATCTAAAGAATGGATGATCCTCTGAGCAATCCAGGTGTTTACCATTACCTAAGGAATGGATGTTCCTTGTGTGCAATCAGGTGTTTACCTTTATGTAATGCAGGTATGGATGATCCCTCTGGGCCAGTACAGTGTTGACCTTTACCTAAGGAATGGATAATCTCATTCCACGTGTTTAATGCAGGTGTTGAATTTTACCTAAGGAATGGATGATCCCTCTATGATCCATCTGCAGGTGTTTGAACTTTACCTAAGGAATGGATGATCCCTCTGTGCCAATGCATGTGTTTATATTTGCCTTAGGAATGGATGATCCCTCTGTGCATTGCAGGTGTTTACTATTACCTGAGGAATGGATGATCCTCTTTTTTTCAATGCAGGTGTTTACCTTTACAAAGGAATGGATCTTCCCTGTGTGCAATGCAGGTGTTACCTTCACATAAGGAATGGATGATCCCCCTGTCATCTCTGTGCAATGCAGGTGTTTACCTTTACCTAAGGAATGAATGATCCCCATCTGTGCAATGCAGGTGTTGATCTTTACCTAAGGAATAGATGATCCCTCTGTTCAATGCAGATGTTTACAGTTACTTAAGTAATGGATGATCCCTCTGGGCAGGTAGGTGTTCACTTTACCTAAGAAATGGATGATCCCTGTGTGCATAGCAGTTGTTCACCTTTACCTTAGTAATGGATGATCACTCTGTGCATTGCAGCTGTTTAATATTATCTAGGAATGGAAGATCCCTCTGATAAATGCAGGTGTTTACATTTAACAAAGCAATGGAGGTTCCCTGTGTGCAATGCAGGTGTTTAACTGTACATAAGGAATGGATGATCCCTCTGAGCCAGGCTGGTGTTGTCCTTTACATAAGTAATGGATGATCCCTCTGTGCATTGCAGGTGTTTACATTTACCTTAGGAATGGATGATCCCTGTGTGCATGGCAGGTGTTTACCTTTATTTAAGGAATGGATGATCCCTCTATTCAATGCAGGTGTTTACATTTATGTAAGAAATGGGATGATGTCTCTGTGCATTGCAGGTGTTTACTACTACCTAAGGAATGGGATGATCCCTCTGTTCAATACAGGTGTTTACCTTTTCTTAAGGAATGGATGATACCTGTGTTCAACTCAGGTGTTTACCTTTACCTAAGGAAAGGATGATCCCTCTGTGCATTGCATGTGTATACTTTTACCCAAGGAATGAAAGATCCCTCTGTTCAATGCAGGTGTTTACCTGTCCAAAGAATGGATGTTACCTGTGTGCAATGCATTTGTTTACCTTTACATAAAGTATGGATTATCCCTCTGGGCCAGTCAGGTGTTGACCTTTACTTAAGGAATGGATGATCCCTCTGTGCAATGCAGGTGTTGACGTTTGCCTATGGAATGGATGATCCCTCTGTTCAATGCACATGTTGACCTTTACTTAAGGAATGGATGATCCCTCTGTGCAATGCAGGTTTAGTCCTTTACCTAAGGAATGGATGATCCCTCTGTGCATTGCATGTGTTGAACTTTACCTATGGAATGTGTGATCCCTCTGTTCAATGAACGTGTTTACATTTACCTTAGGAATGGATGATCCCTCAGTGCAATGCAGGTGTTTACCATTATCTAAGGAATGGATGATCCTTCTGTTCAATGCAGGTGCTTACAGTTAATAAGGAATGGGTGATCCCTCTATGCAATCCAGGTTTTTACCTTTACACAAGAAATGGATGATCCCTCTGTTCAATGCAGGTGATTACCGTAATTTAAGGAATGATTCATCCCTCTGTTCAATGCAGGTGTTTACAGTTACCTAAGAAATGGATGATCCCTCTATGCAATCCAGGTTTTTACCTTTACACAAGAAATGGATGATCCCTCTGTTCAATGCAGGTGATTACCGTAATTTAAGGAATGATTCATCCCTCTGCTCAATGCAGGTGTTTACCATTACCTAAGGAATGGCTGATCCCTCTGTGAAATGCAGGTGTTTACCTTTACCTAAGGAAGAGATGAGCCCTCTGTTCAATGCAGGTGTTTACCATTATCTAAGAAATGTATTATCCCTATGTTCAATGCAGGTGTATACAGTTGCCTAAGGAATTGATAATCCATCTGTGCAATGCAGGTGTTTACTTTTACCTAAGGAATGGATGATCCTCTGTGCAATGAAGGTGTTTGATCTTTACCTAAGGAATAGATGATCCCTCTGTTCAATGCAGGTGTTTAACTGTCCAAAGAATGGATGTTCCCTGTGTGCAATGCATTTGTTTACCATTACATAAAGGATGGATGATCCCTCTGGGCAGTCAGGTGTTGACCTTTACTTAAGGAATGAATGATCCCTCTTTGCAATGCAGGTGTTGACCTTTATCTATGGAATGGGTGATCCCTCTGTTCAATGAAGGTGTTTACGTTTACCTAAGTAATGAATGATACCTCTGTTCATTGCAGGTGTTTACCTTTACCTAAAGAATGGCATGATCCCTCTGTGCAATGAATGTGTTTATCTTTACCTAAGTAATAGATGAGCTCTCTGATCAATGCAGGTGTTTACGGTTATCTAAGGTATGGATGATCCCTAAGTTCAATGCAGCTGTTTACAGTTACCTAAGGAATCGATGATCCATCTGTGCAATGCATGTTTTTACCTTTACCTAAGGAATGGATGATACCTCTGTGTAATGCAGGTGTTGATCTTTACCTAAGAATATATGATCCCTCTGTTCAATGCAGGTGCTTACCATTATCTAAGGAATGGATTATCCCTCTGTTCAATGCTGGTGTTCACACTTACCTTTACCTAAGGAATGGGTGTTTACCTTTACCTAAGGAATGGATTTGTGCAGGTGTTTACTATTACCTAAGGAATGGAAGATGCCTATGTTAAATGCAGGTGTTTACCTTTACAAGAGGATTGGATGATCCCTCTGTGCAATGCAAGTGTTTACCTTCACCTAAAGAATGGGATGATCCCAGTTTGCAATGTAGGTGTAGATCTTTACCTAATGAATATATGATCCCTCTGTTGTGAAGGTGTTTATCGTTATCTAAGGAATGGATGATCCCTCTTCAATGCAGATGTTTACCTTTGCCTAAGGAATGGATGATTCCTGTGTTCAACGCAGGTGTTTACCTTCACATGAAGAAGGATGATTCCTCTGTTCAACGCAGATTTCTACTTTTACTTAAGGAATCTATGATCCCTCTGTGCAATGCAGGTGTTTACTATTACCTAAGAAATGGAAGATCCTCTGTTCAATGCAGGTTTTACCTTTACCTAAGGAATGGGATAATCGCTCTCTTCAATGCAGATGTTGATCTTTACCTAAGGAATAGGTGATCCCTCTGTTCAATGCAGGTGTTTACCATTATCTAAGGAATGTATAATCCCTCTGTACAATGAAGGTGTTTACAGTTACCTAAAGAATGGATGATCCCTCTCTGCAATGCAGGTGTTTACACCTAACAGATGATGTTTAATCCAGGTTTTATCTTTACCTAAGGAATTGATGATCCCTCTGTGGAATGGAGGTGTGGATCTTTACCTAAGGAATAGGTAACCCCTCTCTTCAATCCAGGTGTATACCATTATCTAAGGAATGGATGATACCTCTGTGCAATGCAGGTGTTAACCTTTACCTAAGGAATGATATGATCCCTCTGTGCAATGCAGGTGTTGATCTTTAACTAAGGAATAGATGATCGACCTGTTCAATGCATGTGTGTACCATTATCTAAGGAATGGATGATACCCTTCAATGTAGCTGTTTACAGTTACCTAAGGAATGGATGATCCCTCTGTGCAATGCAGGATTTTAGCTTGACCTAAGGAATGTATGAACCCTCAGTGCATGGCAGGTGTTTACTATTACCAAAAGAATGAAAGATTCTTCTGTTCAATGCTGGTGTTTACGTTTACAAAAGGAATGGGTGTTCTCTCTGTGCAATGCAGCTTTTTAGTTTACATACGGAATGGATGATCTCTCAGGGCTAGGAAAGTGTTGACCTTTACCTAAGGAATGGATGATCCCTCTGTGCAATGCAGTTGTTGACCGTTACCTAATGAATGGATGATCCCTCTGTTCAATGCAGGTGTTTACCATTACCTAAGGAATGGATGATGCCTCTGTGCAATCCAGGTGTTTACCATTACCTAAGCAATGGTTGATCCCTCTGTGCAATGCAGGTGTTTGCGTTTACCTAAGGAATGGATGATACCTCTGTTCAACACCGGTGTTTACCTTTACCTAAAGAAGGATGATCCCTCGATTCAACACAGGGTTCTACCTTTACTTAAGGAATGGATGATGCCTCGGTGCAATGAATATGTTGACCTTTACATAAGGAATATATAACCCCTCTGTTCAATGCAGGTGTTTACCTTTACCGAGGGAATGGATGATATTTCTGTTCAATGCAAGTGTTTACCATTATCTAAGGAATGTATGATCCCTCTGTTCAATGAAGGTGTTTACAGTTACCTAAGTAATGGATGATCCCTCTCTGCAATGCAGTTTTTTACCCATAGCTAAGGAATGGATGATCCCTCTGTCTATTGTAGGTATTTACATTTACCTTAGGAATGAACAATCCCTCTGTGCATTGCTGGTGTTTACTATTACCTAAGGAATGGAAGATCCCTCTCTTCAATGCAGGTGTTTACCTGTACCTAAGGTATGGATGATCTGTCTGTTCAATGCAGGTGTTTACATAACCAAAGTAATGGATGTTCCCTGTGTGAAATGCAGGTGTTTCACTTTACATAAGCAATGGATAATCCCGCTGGGACAAGCAGTTGTTGACCTTTACCTAAGGAATGGATTATCGCTCTGTGCATTGTAGGTGTTTACCTTTACCCAAGGATTGGATGATCGCTCTGTGCATTGCAGATGTTTACATTTACTTTAGGAATGGATAATCCCTCTGTGAGTTGCAGGTTTTTAGTTTGACCTAAGGAATGGATGATCCCTCTGTGCATTACAGGTGTTTATATTTGTCTTAGGAATGGATGATCCTTCCGTGCATTGCAGGTGTTTACTATTGTGTAAGGAATTAAAGATCCCTATGTTCAATGCCAGTGTTTACGTTTACAAAAGAAATGGATGTTCTCTGTGTGCAATGCTGGTTTTTACCTGTACATAAGGTCTGAATGATCCCTCTGTGCAATGCAGGTTTTTACTATTACCTAAGGAATGGAATATCCCTCTATTCATTGCAGGTGTTTACCTTTACAAAGGAACTGGTGTTTACGATCCCTGCAATGCAGGTATTTACATTTACATAAGGAAGGGATGATCCCTCTTGGGCAGGCACGTGTTGACATTTACCTAAGGAATGAATGATACATCTGTTCAATGAATGTGTTGAACTTACCTAAGGATTGCATGATCACTCTGTGCAATGCAGGTGTTCACCTTTACCTAAGGAATAGATGATCCCTCTGTGCAAGGCAGGTGTTTACACTTACCTAAGGAATGAATGATCCCTCTGTTCAATGTAGGTTTTTAGCTTTACCTAAGGAATGGATGATCCCTCTGTGCTCTGCCGGTGTTTATATTTATTTTAGGAATGGATAATTTCTCTGCGCATTGCAGGTGTTTACTATTACCTAAGGAATGAAAGATCCCCTCTGTTCAATGCAGGTGTTTATCTTTACAAAAAGAATGGATGTTCTCTGTGTGCAATGCAGGTGTTGACCATTACCTAAGGAATGGATGATCCCTCTGTTCAATGCAGGTGTTTACCGTTATCTAGGGAATGGATAATCCCTTTGTGCAACGCAGGTGTTGACCTTTACCTAAGGAATGGATGATCCCTCTGTTCAATGCAGGTGTTGATCATAACTTAAGGAAAATAAGATCTCTCTGTGCAATGCAGGTGTTGTCCTATACCTAAGGAATGGATGATCCCTCTGTACAATGCAGGTTTTGATCATTACTTAAGGAAAGGAAGATCCCTCTGTTCAATGCAGGTGTTTACCTTTACCTCAGGAATGGATGATCCGTCTGTTCAATGCAATGTGTTTACCATTACCAAAGTAATGGATGTTCCCTGTGTTCAATGCAGGTGTTTAACTTCACAGAAGGAATGGATGATCCCTCTGGGCCAGGCAGGTGTTGACCTTTACCTAAGGAATGGGTGATCGCTCTGTGCATTGCAGGTGTTTACATTTACTTTAGGAATGGATGATCCCTCTGTGAGTTGCAGGTGTTTACTATTACCTAAGGAATGGAAGATCCCTCTGTTCAATGCAGGTGTTTACCTTTACAAAAGGAACAGTTGTTTACTGTGTGCAATGCCCATGTTTACATTTACATAAGGAAGGGATGATCCCTCTTGGACAGGCAGGTTTGACCTTTACCTAAGGAATGAATGACACATCTGTTCAATGCAGGTGTTGAACTTTACCTAAGGAATGGATGATCACTCTGTGCAATGCAGGTGTTCACCTTTACCTAAGGAATACATGATCCCTCTGTGCAATGCAGGTGTTTACATTTACCTAAGGAATGGATGATCCCACTGTTCAATGCAGGTGTTTACCATTATCTAAGGAATGGATGATCCCTCTGTGCAATGCAGGTGTTTAATGTTACCTAAGGAATGGATGATCCCTCTGTGCAATGCAGGTGTTTAGCTTTACCTAAAGATGGATGATCCCTCTGTTCAATGCCAGGTGTTTACATTTTTAAAGGAATTTATAATCCTCTGTTCAATGCTGGTGTTTACCATTTCATAAGGAATAGATGATCCCTGTGTGCAATGCAGGTGTTTTGTTTACCTTTGGAATGGATGATCCCTCTGTGCTTTGCAGGTGTTTACCTTTACCTAAGGAATTGATGATCCCTCTGTGCAATGCAGGTGTTTACCTTTACCTAAGGCATGGATGATCCCTCTTGCCAGTGCAGGTGTTGACCATTACCTAAGGAATGGAAGATCCCTCTGTTCAATGCAGGTGTTTACCATTACCTAAGGGATGGAAATCCTCTGTGCAATGCAGGTTTTAGCTTGACCAAAGGTGTTTACCTTTACCTAAGGAATGGATGATCCTCTGTTCAAGGCAGGTGTTGACCTTTACCTAAGGCATGGATGATCCCTCTGTTCAATGGAGGTGTTGATCATTACTTAAGGAATGGATGATCCCTCTGTGCAATGCAGGTGTTGACCTTTACCTAAGGAATGGATGATCCTCTGTTCAATGCAGGTGTTGACCTTTACCTAAGGAATGGATGATCCCTCTGTTCAATGCAGGTGTTTACCTTTACCTAAGGAATGGATGATCCCTGTTCAATGCAGGTGTTTACCAGTTACCTAAGTAATGGATGATCCCTCTGTTCAATGCAGGTTTTACCCATACCTAAGGAATGGATGATCCCTGTGTCTATTGCAGGTATTTACCATTACCTAAGGAATGGATGATCCCTCTGTGCATTGCAGGTGTTTACTATTACCTAAGGAATGGAAGATCCCTCTGTTCAATGCAGGTGTTTACCTTTACCTAAGGAATGGATGATCCTCTGTTCAATGCAGGTGTTTACCTTTACCTGAAGTAATGGATGTTCCTGTGTTCAATGCAGGTGTTTAACTTCACATAAGGAATGGATGATCCCTCTGGGCAAGCAGGTGTTGACCTTTACCTAAGGAATGGATTATCGCTCTGTGCATTGCAGGTGTTTACATTTACTTTAGGAATGGATGATCCCTCTGTGCATTGCAGATGTTTACCTTTACTTTAGGAATGGATGATCCCTCTGTGCAATGCAGGTGTTTACCTTTACCTAAGGAATGGATGATCCCTCTGTGCAATGCAGGTGTTTACCCTTACATAAGGAATGGATGATCCTTCTTGCATTGCAGGTGTTTACTTTTACCTAAGGAATGGATGATCCCTTTGTTCAATGCAGGTGTTTACCTTTACAAAAAGAATGGATGATCCCTCTGTGCAATGCAGGTGTTTACCTTTACCTAAGGAATGGATGATCCCTCTGTGCAATGCAGGTGTTTACCTTTACCTAAGGAATGGATATCCCCTCTGTTCAATGCAGGTGTTTATCCTTTACAAAGGGAATGGATGATCCCTCTGTGCAATGCAGGTGTTTACATTTACCTAAGGAATGGATGATCCTCTCTGTTCAGGCAGGTGTTGACATTTACCTAAGGAATGGATGATCCATCTGTTCAATGCAGGTGTTGAACTTGTCTTAAGGAATGGATGATCACTCTGTGCAATGCAGGTGTTTACCTTTACCTAAGGAATGGATGATCCCTCTGTTCAATGCAGGTGTTTACATTTACCTAAGGAATGGATGATCCCTCTGTTCAATGCAGGTTTTTACCTTTACCTAAGGAATGGATGATCCCTCTGTTCAATGCAGGTGTTTACCTTTATTTAAGGAATGGATGATCCTTCTCTGTGCATTGCAGGTGTTTACTATTACCTAAGGAATGGATGATCCCTCTGTTCAATGCAGGTGTTTATCTTTACAAAAGGAATGGATGATCCCTCTGTGCAATGCAGGGTGTTGACCATTACCTAAGGAATGGATGATCCCTCTGTTCAATGCAGGTGTTTACCATTATCTATGGAATGGATAATCCCTCTGTGCAATGCAGGTGTTGACCATTACCTAAGGAATGGATGATCCTCTGTGCAATGCAGGTGTTTACCTTTACGTCTAGGAATGGATAATCCCTCTGTGCAAATGCAGGTGTTTACCTTTACCTAAGGAATGGATGATCCTCTGTTCAATGCAGGTGTTTACCATTACAAAAAGAATGGAAGATCCCCTCTGTGCAATGCAGGTGTTTACCGTTACCTAAGGAATGGATGATCCCTCTCTGTGCAATGCAGGTGTTTACCATTACCTAAGGAATGAGTTGACACCTCTGTGAAATGCAGGTGTTTACCCTTATCTAAGGAATGGATGATCCCTCTGTGCAATGCAGGTGTTTACCATTACCTAAGGAATTTATGATCCCTCTGTTCATTGTAGGTGTTTACTATTACCTAAGGAATGGATGATCCCTCTGTTCAATGCAGGTGTTTACCTTTTTACATAATGTAATGGATGATCCCTCTGTGCAATGCAGGTGTTGAACTTTACCTAAGGAATAGATGTTCCCTCTGTGCAATGCAGGTGTTTACCCTTACCTAAGGAATGGATGATCCTCTGTTCAATGCAGGTGTTTACCTTTACCTAAGGAATGGATGATCCCTCTGTTCAATGCAGGTGTTGATCATTACCTAAGGAATAATGATCTCTCTGTGCAATGCAGGTGTTGTCCTATACCTAAGGAATGGATGATCCCTCTGTACAATGCAGGTTTTGATCATTACTTAAGGAAAGGAAGATCCCTCTGTTCAATGCAGGTGTTTACCTTTACCTCAGGAATGGATGATCCGTCTGTTCAATGCAATGTGTTTACCATTACCAAAGTAATGGATGTTCCCTGTGTTCAATGCAGGTGTTTAACTTCACAGAAGGAATGGATGATCCCTCTGGGCCAGGCAGGTGTTGACCTTTACCTAAGGAATGGGTGATCGCTCTGTGCATTGCAGGTGTTTACATTTCCTTTAGGAATGGATGATCCCTCTGTGAGTTGCAGGTGTTTACTATTACCTAAGGAATGGAAGATCCCTCTGTTCAATGCAGGTGTTTACCTTTACAAAAGGAACAGTTGTTTACTGTGTGCAATGCCCATGTTTACATTTACATAAGGAAGGGATGATCCTCTTGGACAGGCAGGTGTTGACCTTTACCTAAGGAATGAATGACACATCTGTTCAATGCAGGTGTTGAACTTACCTAAGGATTGGATGATCACTCTGTGCAATGCAGGTGTTCACCTTTACCTAAGGAATACATGATCCCTCTGTGCAAGGCAGGTGTTTACATTTACCTAAGTTATGGATGATCCCACTGTGCAATGCAGGTGTTGACCATTACCTAAGGAATGGATTATCCCTCTGTGCAATGCAAATGTTTAATGTTACCTAAGGAATGGATGATCCCTCTGTTCAACGCAGGTGTCTTCCTTTACCTAAAGATGGATGATCCCTCTCTTCAAGCCAGGTTTCTACATTTTTAAAGGAATTTATAATCCTCCGGTGCAATGCATGTGTATACCATTTCCTAAGGAATAGATGATCCCTGTGTGCATGGTAGGTGTTTACATTTACCTTTGGAACTGATGATCCCTCTGTGCTTTGCAGGTGTTTACTATTACCTAAGGAAGGGATGTTCCCTCTGTGCAACGCAGGTGTTTACCTTTACATAAGGCATGGATGATCCCTCTTTGCCAGTCAGGTGTTGACTTTACCTAAGCAATGGAAGATCACTCTGTTCAATGCAGGTATTGATCTTTACCTCAGGGATTGAAAATCCCTCTGTGCAATGCAGGTTTTCACCTCGTACCAAAGGAATGGATGATCCCTCTGTGCAAGGCAGGTGTTGACCTTTACCTAAGGCATGGATGATCCCTCTGTTCAATGGAGGTGTTGATCATTCCTTAAGGAATGTAAGATCCCTCTGTGCAATGCAGGTGTTGTCCTATACCTAAGGAATGGATGATCCCTCTGTACAATGCAGGCATTGACCTTTACCTAAGGAATGGATGATCCCTCTGTGCAATGAATGTGTTCAACTTAACCTATGGAATATATGACACCTCTGTTCCATGCAGGTGTTTACCATTATCTAAGGAAAGTATGATCCCTCTGTTCAATGAAGGTATTTAGAGTTACCTAAGGAATGGATGATCCCCCTGTGCAATGCATGTTTTTACCCTTACCTAAGGAATGAATGATCCCTCTGTGCATTGCAGGTGTTTACTATTACCTCTGGAATGGAAGATACCTCTGTTCAATGCAGGTATTTACCTTGACCTAAGGAATGGATGATCAGTCTGTTCAATGCAGGTGATTACCTTTACAAAAGTAATAGATGTTCCCCGTGTTCAATGGAGGTGTTTAACTTCACATAAGGAATGGGTGATCCCTCGGGGCAGGAAGGTGTTGACCTTTGCCTAAGGAATGGATGATCGGTCTGTGCAGTGCAGGTGTTTACATTTACTTTAGGAATGGACGATCCCTCTTTGAGTTGCCAGTGTTTACTATTAACTAATGAATGGAAGATCCCTCTATTCAATGCAGGTGTTTACCTTTACAAAAGGAACTGGTGTTTACTGTGTGCAATGCAGGTGTTTACATTTACATAAGGAAGGGATGATCCCTCTTGGATAGGCACATGTTTACCTTTACCTAAGGAATGAATGACAAATTTGTTCAATGCAGGTGTTGAACTTACCTAAGGATTGGATGATCACTCTGTGCAAAGCAGGTGTTCAACTTTACCTAAGGAATACTTGATCCCTCTGTGCACGGCAGGTGTTTATGTTTACCTAGGAATGGTTCATCCCACTGTTCAATGCAGGGGCTTACCCTTATCTAAGGAATGGATGATCCCTCTGTGCATTGCAGGTGTTTACTATTACCTAAGGAGTGAAAGATCCTTCTGTTCAAAAGGAATGGATGTTCTCTGTGTGCAATGTAGGTGTTTACCTTTACATAAGGAATGGATGATCCCTCTGGGCCAGGCAGGTGTTGACCTTTACCTAAGGAATGGATGATCCCTCTGTTCAATGCAGGTGTATACCATTATCTACGGAATGGATAATCCCTTTGTGCAATCCAGGTGTTTACCATTACCTAAGGAATGGATGATCCCTCTGTTCAATGCAGGTGTTTACCTTTACCTAAGGAATTATATGCTCCCTCTGTGCAATGCAAGTGTTGATATTTGCCTAAGTAATAGCTGATGTCTCTGTTCCATGCAGGTGCTTACCCTTATCTAAGGAATGGATGATCCCTCTCTTCAATGCAGCTGTTTACAGTTACCTAAGCAATGGATGATCCCTCTGTGAAATGCAGGTTTTTAGATTAACCTAAGGAATGGATGATCCGTCTGTGTATTGCAGGTGTTTATATTTGCGTTAGGAATGGATGATTCCTCTGTGCATTGCAGGTGTTTACTATTACGTATGGAATTAAAGATCCCTCTGTTCAATTCTGGTGTTTACAATTACAAAAGTAATGGATGTTCTCTGTGTGCAATGCAGGTTTTTCCCTTTACATAAGGAATGGATGATCCCTCTGTGCAATCCAGGTGTTTACATTTACCTAAGGAATGGATGATCCCTCTGTGCAATGCATTTGTTGATCTTTACCTAAGGAATAGTTGACCCCTCTGTCCCATAAAGGTGTTTACCGTTATCTTAGGAATGGATGATCCCTCTGTTCAATGCAGGTGTTTACAGTCACCTAAGGAATGGATGATCCCTCTCTTCAATACAGGTGTTTCCCATTATCTAAGGAATGGATGATCTCTCTGATCACTGCAACTGTTTACCATTACAAAAGGAATGTTCCCCCGGTGCAATGCAGGTGTTTACTATTACCTAAGGAATGGATGTTCCCTGTGCGCAATGCAGGTGTTTACCTTTACATAAGGTATGGATGATCCCTCTGGGCCAGGCTGGTTTGAACTTTACCTAAGGAATGGATGTTCCCTCTGTGCAATGTAGGTGTTGTCCTATACCTAAGGAACGGATGATCCCTCTATGCAATGCAGGTGTTGACCTTTACCTAAGGAATGGATGATCCCTCTGTTCAATGCAGGTGTTGATCATTACTTAAGGAATGTAAGATCCTTCTGTGCAATGCAGGTGTTGTCCTATACCTAAGGAATGGATCATCCTTCTGTACAATGCAGGTGTTGACCTTTACCTAAGGAATGGATGAACCCTCTGTGCAATGAATATGTTCACCTTTACCTAAGGAATATATGACAGCTCTGTTCAATGCAGGTGTTTACCATTATCTAAGGAATGTATGATCCCTCTGTTAAATGAAGGTGTTTACCTAAGGAATGGAGGATCCCTGTGTTCAATGCAGGTGTTTACCTTTACATAAGGTATGGATGATCCCTCCTTGCCTGTCAGGTGTTGACCTTTACCTAAGGAATGGATGATCACTCTGTTCAATGCAGGTGTTGATCTTTACCTAAGGAATTGAAGATCCCTCTGTGCAATGCAGGTGTTCTCCTCGTACCTTAGGAATGGATGATCAATCTGTGCAAGGCAGTTGTTGACCTTTACCTAAGGAATGGATGATACCTCTGTTCAATGCAGGCGTTAATCATAACTTTAGGAATGTAACATCCCTCTGTGCAATGCAGGTGTTGTCCTATACCTAAGGCATGGATGATCTCTCTGTACAATGCAGGCATTGACCTTTACCTAAGGAATGGATGATCCCTCTGTGCAATGAATATGTTCACCTTTACCTATGGAATATATGACACCTCTGTTCAATGCAGGTGTTTACAATTATCTAAGGAATGTATGATCCCTCTGTTCAATGAAGGTGTTTACAGTCACCTAAGGAATGGATGATCCCTCTGTGCAATGCAGGTGTTTCCCCTTTCCTATGGAATGGATGATCCCTCTTTGCATTGCAGGTATTTACTATTACCTATGGAATGGAAGATCCCTCTGTTCAATGCAGGTATTTACCTTTACCTAAGGAATGGATGATCAGTCTGTTCAATGCAGGTGTTTACCTTTACCAAAGTAATGGATCTTCCCTGTGTTCAATACAGGTGTTTAACTTCACATAAGGAATGGATGACCCCTCTGGGCCAGGCAGGTGTTGACCTTTACCTAAGAAATGCATGATCACTCTGTGAATTGTAGGTGTTTACATTTACTTTAGGAAAGGATGATCTCTCTGTGAGTTGCAGGTGTTTACTATTACCTAAGGAATGGAAGATCCCTCTGTTCAATGCAGGTGTTTACCTTTACAAAAGGAACATGTGTTTACATTTACATAAGAAAGGGATGATCCCTCTTGGACAGGCACATGTTGACCTTTACCTAAGGAATGAATGACCCCTCCGTTCAATTCAGGTGTTGAACTTACCTAAGGATTGGATGATCACTTTGTGCAATGCAATTGTTTAGCTTTATGTAAAGAATTATATGATCCCTCTGTGCAATGCAGGTGTTGATCTTTGCCTAAGGAATAGATGATGTCTCTGTTCTTTGCAGCTGCTTACCCTTATCTAAGAAATGGATGATCCCTCTGTTCAATTCAGCTGTTTACAGTTACATAAGTAATGGATTATCCTCTGTGCAATGCAGGTTTTAAGCGTGACCTAAGGAATAGATGATCCCTCTGTTCAATGCAGTTGTTTACTGTTATCTACGGAATGGATGATCACTCTGTGCAATGCATGTGTTTACAGTTACCTAAGGAATGGATGATTCTCTGTGCAATGCAGGTGTTGATCTTTACCTAAGGAATAGATGATCCTTCTGTGCAATGCAATTGTTCAACATCATTTTAGGAATGGATGGTCGCTCTGATCACTGCAGGTGTTTACTATTACCTAAGGAATGGATGATCCCTCTGTGCAATGCAGGTGTTTCCCGTTATCTAAGGAATGGATGATCCCTTTGGTCAACACAGGTGTCTACCTTTACCTAAAGAAGGATGATCCATCTCTTCAAACCAGTTTTCTACCTTTACTTAGGAAGGGATAATCCCACGGTGCAATGCAGGTGTATACACTTACCTAAGGAATAGACGATCCCTCTGTGCAATGCAGGTGTTTACCTTTACCTAAGTAATGGGTGATAACTCTGAGCACTGCAGGTGTTTACTATTTCCTAAGGAATGGATGTTCCCTGTGTGCAATGCAGGTGTTTACCTTTACATAAGGTATGGATGATCCCTCTGGGTCAGGCAGGTGGTGACCTTTACCTAAGGAATGGATGATCCCTCTGTGCAACGCAGGTGTTGGCCGTTACCTAAGGAATGGATGATCCCTCTGTTCAATGCAGGTGTTGATCATTACTTACGGAATGGAAGATCCCTCTTTGCAATATATGTGTTGACCTTTACATAGGGAATTCCTGATCCTTCTGTTCAATGAATATGTTCACCTTTATAAGGAATATATGACACCTCTGTTCAATGAGGTGTTTACCATTATCTAAGGAATGGATGATCCCTCTGTTCAATGCAGGTGTTTACAGTTACCAAAGGAATGGATGATCCCTCTGTGCAATGCAGGTGTTTACCTTTACCTAAGGAATGGATGATCCGTTTGTGCAATGCAGGTGTTTACCTTTACCTGAGGATTGGGATGATCGCTCTGTGCAATGCAGGTTTTCATCTTTATCTAAGGAATAGATGATCCCTCTGTTCAATGCACGTGTTTACCATTATCTAAGGAATGGAGCATCCCTTTGTTCAATGCAGTTATTTACAGTTACCAAAGGAACGGATGATACCTCTGTGCAACGCAGGTGTTTACCTTTACCTAAGGAATGGGTGATCAATCTGTGCAATGCAGGTGTTTACTCTTACCTATGGAATGGAAGATCCCTCTGTTCAATGCAGGTGTTTACCTTTCCCCTAAGGAATGGATGATCCCTCAGTGCATTGCAGCTGTTTATATTTGAGGAATGGATAATCGCTCTGTACATTGCAAGTGCTTACTCTTACCTAAGGAATGAAAGATCCCTCTGTTCACTGCAGGTGTTTATCTTTACAAAAGGAATGGATGATCCCTCTGTGCAATGCAGGTGTTGTCCTATAGATAAGGTGTGGATGATCCCTTTGTGCAATGCAGTTTTTGACCTTTACCTAAGGAATGGATGATCCCTGTGTTCAATGCAGGTGTTGATCATGACTTAAGGAAGGGAAGATCCCTTTTTGCAATGCAGGTGTTGACCTTTACCTAAGGAATGGATGATCCCTCTGTGCAATGAATATGTTCACGTTTACCTAAGGAATATATGACACCTCTGTTCAATTCAGGTGTTTACAATAATCTAAGGAATGTATGATCCCTCTGTTCCATGAAGGTGTTTACAGTTACCTAGGAAATGAATGATTCCTCTATGCAATGAAGGTGTTTATTCTTAACTAAGGAATGGATGATCCCTCTGTGCATTGCAGGTGTGTACTATTACCTATGGAATGGAAGATCGCTGTGTTCAATGCAGGTGTTTACTTTTACCTAAGGAATGGATGATCCCTCTGTGCATTGCAGGCGTTTATATTTGTTTGAGGAATGGATAATCCCTCTGTGCAATGCAGGTGTTGATCATTACCTATGGAATGGATGATCCCTGTGTTCAATGCAGGTCTTTAACGTTATCTAAGTAATGGATGATACCTCTGTGTAATCCAGGTGTTTATCATTACCTAAGGAATGGATAATCCCTATGTGCAATGCAGGTGTTTACCTTTACCGATGGAATGGATGATCCTCTGTGCAATGCAGGTGTTGATCTTTACCTAAGGAATAGATGATCCCTATGTTCAATGCAGTTGTTGACCATTACATAAGGAATGGATGATCGCTCTGTTCAATGCAGGTGTTTAAGGTTGTCTAAGGAATAAGGAATAATGAATGAATAATAATGAATGAATAATAAGGAATGAATAATAATGAATAAGGAATGGATGATCCCTCTGTGCAATGCAGTTTTTTACCTTTACCTAAGGAATGGATGAATCTCTGTGCAATGCAGGTGCTGATCATTACTTTAGGAATAGGTGATCCCTCTTTTCAATGCAGGAGTTTCCAGTTAACTAAAGACTCGATGATCCCAGTGTGCCATGCACGTTTTTAGCTTGACCTATGAAATGGATGATCCCTCTGCGCATTACAGGTGTTTACTATTTCCTAAGTAATGAAAGAACCCTCTGTTCAATGCAGGTGTTTCTCTTTACAAAAGGAATGAATGTTCTCTCTGTGCGATGCAGGTGTATACCTTTACATAAGGAATGGATGATTCCTCTGGGCCAGGCAGGTATTGACCTTTATCTAAGGAATAAATGATCCCTCTGTGCAATCCAGGTGTTTACCATTACCTAAGCAATGGATGATGCCTATGTGCAATGCAGGTGTTTACCTTTACCTAAGGAATGGATGATCCTCTGTGCAATGCAGGTGTTGATATTTACCTAAGGAATAGATGATCCCTCTTCTCAATGCAGGTGTTTACAGTTACCGAACGAATGGATGATCCCTCTGTTCAATGCAGGTTTTTCCCGATATCAAAGGAATGGATAATCCCTCTGTGCAACGCAGGTGTTTACCAGTACCTAAGGAATGGATGATCCCTCTGTGCAATGCAGGTTTTTAATGTTACCTAAGGAATGGATGATCCTTCTGTTCAATGCAGGTGTCTAACTTTACCTAAAGAAGGATGATCCCTCTTTTCAAACCAGGTTTCTATCTTTACTTAAGTAATAGATGATACCCTGGTGCAATGCAGGTGTATACCCTTACCTAAGGAAGGGATGATCCCTCTGTTCAATGCAAGTGTTGACCTTTACCTAAGTAAAGAATGATCCATCTGTTCAATGAAGGTTTTTATCTTTACCTAAGGAATGGATGATCCCTCTGTTCAATAAGGTGTTGATCATTACTTAAGGAGTGGATGATTCATCTGTGCAATGCAGGTGTTTACAATAACATAAGGAATGTATGATCCCTCTGTGCAATGCAAGCGTTTACCTTTTCCTAAGGAATGGATGATCCCTTTGTGCAATGCAGGTGTTCATCTTTATATAAGGAATAAATGACCCTCTTTTCAATGCAGGTGTTTAATGACATACAAGGAATGGATGACCCCTCTGTTCAATGCATGTGTTTACCATTACCTAAAGAAAGGATTATCCCTCTGTGCAATGCACGTGTTTACCTTTACCGAAGGAATGTATGATCCCTACGTGCACTGCAGGTGTTTATCTTTACCTAAGGAATGGGATTACCTTCTGTGCAATGCAGGTGTTGACCTTTACCTAAGGAATAGATGATCACTCTGTTCAATGCAGGTGTTTACCGTTATATAAGGAATGGATGATCCCTCTGTTCAATGCAAGTGTTTACCTTTACCAAAGGAATGGATGTTCCCTGTGTGCAATGAAGGTGTATAACTTCACCTAAGGAATGGGATTATCCCTCTGTGCAATGCAGGTGTTTACCGTTATCTAAGTAATGGATGATCCCTCTGGTCAATGCAGGTGTTTACAGTTACCTAAGGAACAGATGATCGCTCTGTGCAATGCAGGTGTTTACCTTTACCTAAGGAATGGATGATCTCTCTGTGCAATGCAGGTGTTGATCTTTAACTAAGGAATATATGAGCCCTCTTTTCAAGGAAGGTGTTTACTGACATCTATGGAATGCATGACCCCTCTGATCAATGCAGGCATTTGCAGTTACCTAAGGAATGGATGATCCCTTTGTGCAAAACAGCTGTTTACCATTACCTAAGGAATGGATGATCCCTCTGTTCAATACAGGTGTTTATCTTTACCTAAGGAATGGATGATTCCTCTGTGCAATGCAGGTGTTTACCATTATCTGAGGAATGGATGATCCCTCTGTTCAATGCAGGTGTTTACAGTTACCTAAGGAATGGATGATCCCTCTGTGCAATGCAGGTGTTTATCTTTACCTGAGGAATTGATGATGCCTCTGTGCAAGGCAAGAGTTTATCTTTACCTAAGGAATGTATGATCCCTCTGTGAAATGCAAATGTATACCGTTATCTTAGGAATGGATGATCCCCCTGTTCAATGCAGTGTTTACCTTTACATAAGGAATGGATGATACTTCTCTTCAACGCAGGTGTTTACCTTTACGTAAAGAAGGATGAACCCTCTGTTCAACCCAGGTTTCTACCTTTACTTAAGGAATGGATATTCTTTTGTGCAATCAAGGATTTTACCCTTACCTGTGGAATGGATGATCCTTCTTTGCATTACAGGTGTTTACCTTTACCTAAGCAATGGATGATCTCTGTGTGAATTGCAAGTGTTAACTTTTACCTTAGGAATGGATGATCCTTCTTTGCATTGATGGTGTTTAATATTACCTAATGAATGGAGGATCCCTCTGTTCAAAACAGGTGTTTACCTTTACCAAAGGAATGGATGTTATCTGTGTTCAATGCATGTGTATAAGTTTACCTAAGGAATGGGATGATCCCTCTGTGCAATGCAGGTCTTTATGATTATCTAAGTAATGGATGATCCCTCTGTTCAATGCAGGTGTTTACAGTTATCTAAGGAGTGGATGATCCCTCTGTGCAATGCAGGTGTTTACCTTAACCTAAGGATTGGGATGACCGAGCTGTGACATGCAAGTGTTCATCTATAGGTAAGGAATAGATGATCCCTCTGTTCAATGCAGGTGATTACCATTATCTAAGGATTGGATGATCCCTCTGTTCAATGCAGGTGTTTACAGTTACCAAAGGAATGTATGATCCCTCTGTGCAATGAAGTTTTTTACCTTTACCTGAGGAATGGATGATCCCTCTGCGCATTGCAGGTGTTTACTATTACCTAAGGAATGGAAGATACCCATGTTAAATGCTGGTGTTTACCTTTCCCTATGGAATGGATTATCATTCTGTACAATGCAGGTGTTGACATTTACACAAGGAATGGCGGATCCCTGTGTGCAATGCAGGTGTTTACCATTACCGAAGGAATGGATGATACCTCTGTGCAATGCAGCTGTTTACCTTTACCTAAGGAATGGGATGAACCCCTGTGCAATGCAGGTGTTGATACTTAACTAAGGAATAGATGATCCCTCTGTTCAATGCAGGTGTTTACCATTATCAAAGGAATGGATGATCCCTCTGTTTAATGTAGGTGTTTAACCTTACCAAAGGAATGGATGTTCCCTGTGTGCAATGCTGGTGTATAACTTAACCTAAGGTATGGGATGATCCGTCTGTGCAATGCAGGTCTTTACCGATATCTAAATAATGGATGATCCCTCTGTTCGATGCAGGTGTTTACAGTTAGCTAATTAATGTATGATCCCTCTGTGCAATGCAGGTGTTCACCTTTACCTAAGGAATGTATGATCCCTCTGTGCAATGCAGGTCTTTACCCTTACTAAGGATATGGATGATCCCTCTTTGCAAAGCAGGTATTCATCTTTAACTAAGTAATAGATGATCCCGCTGTCCAATGCAGATGTTTACATTTATCTAAGTAATGGATGATCGCTCTGTTCAATGCAGGTGTTTACAGTTACCTAAGGAAATGATGATCCCTCTGTGCAATTCAGGTGTTTACCTTTACCTAAGAAATAGATGAGCCCTCTTTTCAATGCAGGTGTATACTGACATCTAAGGAATGGATAACCCCTAAGTTCAATGCAGGTATTTACCTAAGGAATAGATGATCCCTCTGTGCATTGCAGGTGTTTATCTTTACCTAAGTAATGGATGAGCTCTCTTTTCAATATAGGTGTTTCCTGACATCTAAGGAATGGATGACCCCTCTCTTCAATGCAGGTGTTTACAGTTACCTAAGGAATATATCATCCCTCTGTGCAATGCACTGGTTTATATTTACTTAAGTAATGGATGATCCCTCTCTGCAATGAGGTGTCAAACTTTACCTAAGGATTGGGATGATCCCTCTGTGCAATGCAGGTGTTGATCTTTACCTAAGGAATAGATGAGCACACTTTTCACTGCAGGTGTTTACTGACATCTAAGGAATGGATGACCCCTCTGTTCAATGCAGGTGTTACAGTTACCAAAGAATGAATGATCCCTCTGTGCAATGCAGGTGTTTATCTTTACCTAAGGAATGGATGATCCCTCTGTGCAATGTAGGTGTTTACCGTTATCTAAAGAATGGATGATCCCTCTGTTCAATGCAGGTGTTTACAGTTACCTAAGGAATGGATGATCCCTCTGTGCAATGCAGGTGTTTACCTTTACATAAGGAATAGGATGATCCCCATGTGCAATGCAGGTGTTGATCTTTACCTAAGGAATAGATGACATCTGTGTTCCATGCAGATATTTACAATTATCTAAGGAATGGTGTATCCCTATGTTCAATGCAGGTGTTTACAGTTACCTAAGGAATGGATGATCCCTGTGTGCAATGCAGGTGTTTACCTTTACCTAAGGAACTAGTGATACCTCTGTTCAACGCAGGTGTTTACATTTACCTAAAGAAGGATGATACTTCTGTTAAACGCAGGTTTCCACCTTTACTTAAGGAACGGATGATACCTCTGTGCAATGGCGGTGTTTACCTTTACCTAAGGAACGGATGATCCCTCTGTGCAATGGTGGTGTTTACCTTTACCTAAGGACTGGGATGATCCCTTTGTGCAATGCAGGTGTTGATCTTTACCTAAGATATAGATTATCACTCAGATCAATGCAGGTGTTTACCTTTACCTAAGGAATGGATGATACCTCTGTTCAAGGTAGATGTTTTCCTTTACCTAAAGAAGGATAATCCCTCTGGTCAACGCTGGTGTCTACCTTTACTTAAGGAATGGGTGATCCCTCTGTGCCATACAGGTGTTTACCTTTACCTAAGGAATGGATCATCCATCTTTGAATTGCAGGTGTTTACCATTAGATATGGAATGGAAGATCCATC